>VCCN01000192.1:1975019-2004463 GCA_006491835.1 Architeuthis dux | reverse complement strand
AATGCAAACCATCTTATGTAATCCATCTTATGTAATCTGTTGTTTACACTGTTACTGCTTTTTGCACTATTTGTTTTCAAAATATCTCCAGTTCTATAAGGTGTGCATAAATAAATTTTCCTAATCTTTCTTCTTATTGATGCCATAAAATTAAATTTTGGACGATTTTAACGTTTTTTTTTGTAAGGTGTCTATTTCCAGTAATTTTTAAAAGCAAGGTCTATGGGTCTACCTAGCTTACGTTGAAAATTGAAACCTTATTTGGGGGGGGGGTTGCAAAAAAAAACCCAAAATACATTTTCCCTACTCATTGAGGGGAGCGTGTGTACAAAATTTCAAGTTTCTACTATGAATGGTTAGGGCTGGGCAAAGTTCGGATACACAGATAGATACATATAAATGTGTGAACACATGAATAACATAAACCTTTGGTAGCAGTGATTAATAAACATGATTTAAGAAGACATTTGTAAATTTAGCATTGGCCACATCATTAAACAGATACATATACAGAATTTCATCTAGGGTTCCAGGCATACTCAATCCTTTTTTAGTACTCAAAAATCATGATTTGTCGCTGGCTTCGAGTAAATATAAATTTCCACAATAAGCTGTAAATGGTGTCATGCTTGATTAGTATCCTCCTCTCTTTTTAGCAATAGAGTGGTGGGACTTTGGAATAGATTACTGGAATATGTAGTGCTATTAACAGAGGTAAATGATTTTAAGAAGAATTATGATGTTTATTACACCACCGCAAAGGTTTAAGGCCCTGTGTATTGTGTAATTATGATGTGTGCTTATGTTTATACAAATTGTATACTTTCTTTTCACACTAAAATAAAATGTTAATGTTATTGTTTTTTTTAATACTGTTGACATATCTCATGTGGCTCCAGTGAATGCGATGGTCACTAAGTACACAAACTCATGCAATGGCGTCTCGCTGTCAACAGAGTAACCTCACAGGAGAATATTTGTCCATGCATGTGCAGTAAGGTGCACTCTGATTTATTGCCAAGTTACATCAAGCTGCTCAACCAAATGGCTGGATACTTTCCAGACAGACCTCGTAAAGGAAGAAAGTCTTTCACTTAACTGATTTTACTGTATTTTATGCTGTCCTATTTTTGGCAATGGTAGATACAAAGGAGATTTTGTTGCTAAACTAATCTTACTTCATTTCACACAACTACTTTATTAGTTTCTGGGTTTGAATTATAGACCTTATGATCTACAACCTGAATTACTTGCTTGCTCAGCCTTTTTTTTGGAAAAAAAATAGCATGAGTGTATATGTTTATTCCATGAATAAGTTTGTGTGTGTACATGCTCTGACCACCGAACATTTAGGAGAAAGATGGAAGGGATATGGTAATTTGATCATTTTGATTCTATTCATACATAAAAACAAGAAAATTATAGAAGTTCATTATTCCTTGTTGCAGCTCTTCCCAAATGAAGGGCGGCAGTTCTTGAGCTAATGGCTTCCAAAATCAGCTCCATAAAGACATGCAGTGAGAATGTTAGTCGCAGCCAGGATCAAGCATTGGCTGCTACAATCTACATACTTCGAGAATATGGGCCAACTGGCTTTCTCCTCAAAGAAGAGCATGAAGAGAAAAATTTCAAGGTATTTATTTCTGTTGAACCCTTTTGTAGCCAAGAAGTCATGATATGAAAAAATAATACTTGTTAATTTGAGTCTTTGGTTCTTTGGAACTAATGTGAAATGTTTTAATATTATTAATCACTGCTACCCACAACAAAAGTTTTGACTTTTTAGTGTTGACTGCCTACCATCACTGTTTAATTTATGAGGTAAAAAGAAAGCATATATAGGTGGCTGTGATACATAATTACGAGTCATTATTGTGTTTAAGGAATAGCTATATGGTTAGATTTTTAAATGACTGCAACCATGGCCTAATTGATAAGACAATTGTTGTGTTAAGACAGGCTTCCTGAGGAAAAGAGATGCGAGTTCAAGTCTCGCCAGAGGCTTATTCTTTATTTCTGATCCACATTGCTTACTAACAACCAAAGAATAACAGTTTGTGGGTTTCAATAAAAAGCAACTGAAATTAAGATGAAAGAAACACTAGTAAAAAAAAAAATAAGCAATAATAATAACTAGCATTCCAAGGGAAATTATAAATCACTGCCACCCATATATGCTATGTTGGGGGTGATCAATTAAAAAGTTGGGCTGTGATCACTAAAAAATGTCTGAATTTTCAAAAAACAACTGTGCACAAACTAGTGACCAATTTAGCATAAGTTTACATTGAAAATTAAACCCCCCCAATAAATCCTATTTTGGAGGGGAATTTAAAAAAAAGAAAGAAGCATTTTCCCTACTCACCGAGGGGAGTGTGTACAAAATTTCAAGTTTCTACTTGGGTCTAGGGTTAGGTCTAGGCAAGGTCCGGTTGCATAGATACATATAAATGTGCGAACACATGAATAGCCTAAACCTTTGGTAGTGGTGATTAATAATCTCAAGGGAGATAAGTTTGACTGAGTCAGCCACTTTTTATATTAGCCTAACCATTTCCCTCCTCCAACTTGAAAACTGTGCTCATCACTCTTTTTTAAAACAGAAAATAAGTGTATATTTTCAAAATCTATTTGCAGTTTGTCAATTTTTGATTTACATAGAAAAAGGTTTGGTGGATTTTATTAATATTTCAGTGTGACGCATTGTCTTCAAAATATTATGTCTGGTAGTGACTTGCAATATATGTACGTAAATCAGTAAGTTCTTAGCCTAATGATGAAAAGAGCATTCATTTTACACAAAAAATATTTACTAGAAATAGATGGAAATCAGATCAGAGCGAACGCAAACCCTACAATTTTTTTTTTGTGGCCTACTAAGACTGTTTTAGGCACTGGGTAAAGTGAAAAGTTTAAAAAAAGAAGTGGTTCAATAGAAAATCAACCATTATAAAATAATATAATAGATTTCTTTTGTATAATCTCCTTCCTTGTCTATCCATTTAACCCAATGCCTCTCTATAGATCCCATTGATCAAACATTTCAGGTCAAAATTCTGCTGTTAGTCTATGGACTTATTGATCCACCCTTGTATCTCTAACATTTCATTTGCAGTTTCAAATTGAAGGCCCTGAGAATCTGAAAGAAAAGAATGGAATGTGATAGTTAAGGAATAAAAAGATAACTGAGTTCATCATCACAACACTTATTGCATTACAAACTCCATCAGGCCCATGAAAGATGCCAAGCCTAAAGCTAAACCTTTTTAAACAGTTATTGATCACCACTACCAAAGGTTTAGGTTATTTATGTGTTCATACATTTATATGTATCTATGTATCCGGACTGTGCCCAGCCCTAACTGTTCATAGTAGAAACTTGAAATTTTGTACACACACTCCCCTTAATGAGTAGGGAAAATGCTTTTTTTGTTTTTTAAAAATTCCCCTCCAAAATAGGATTTTAGTGGGGGGTTCAATTTTCAATGTAAGCTTATGCTAAATAGGTCACTAGTAGTGCCCGCTTGTTTTTTTGAAAATTCCGACATTTTTTTAGTAATCACAGCCCAACTTTTTAATTGATCACCCCCAACACAGCAGTGATTCATAATTTCCCTTGGAATTCAAGTTACTATATAGTTTATTTTCATTCTAGAATGAACAGAAATTTATGTTTGCAATCCAGAAAATCTGTTTTCTTTTCTGCTTTTAGCGGTAAAAAGAACTGGTGGGAAGTGAAAATTTGAGCAATGAAAAAGATCTACAGACTGACAAGGCAGAAGGAAATTGTTTTATGGGGGAAACTTCTGTGCGCTTCACTGCAGTTCCCAAATTGAAAAAGAATCAATTATTGATAGATGTAAACATTCAGCTTTTCTTTTTGCTTTTTCAATTACTGAGCGGTTCATCGGTTAGTTGGTTGATCAACTTATATTAGATCATATAAGTCTAGCCAACCAAACTTCATATAATTTCACAAAATGAAAGTAAGAAGAAAAAAACGGGGTGAATAGGAATACTATTACCAAGTCGTACTTGTGGTTTTAGTGATATTGGTAAATTGTACTATCTTGTAACTTCCATAGACCACCTACACACACTAAACCAGCTAATCAAAAAGCCATCAGAATAAAATAAACCCCTTTGTTTGGATTACGTAGACTATGAAGCATTTGATTCAATAGAACACACAGCAGTCTTCAACTCAATGTGAGAACAAGGTAAAGATTTATATAAAAATAATTGAGAATATATACAAAAATGGAATACTAACAAGATACAGATTGGAAAAGGAGTAAGACAAGGGGATATGATATCATCAAAACTATTTACAGCAAGCCTTGAAAGCACCTTTCGGAAAACTGACTGGGAAAATATGAGAGTAAACATAGATGGAGAATATTTGTACAATTTAATGTACTGTGATATATTAATGCATTAATATCAGAAACTGCGGATGATCTACAAAACATGTTAAGTGATCTAAATATAGAAAGCCAAAAATTAGGGTTATGGATGAACAGAACAAAGACAAAAGTAATGTTCAATGATAAAGTCCCGAAAAAGACCATCAGAATAGAGGGTGAAGCCGTAGAAGAAGTTAAAGAATACATCTACCTAGGTCAGGCGATAAAGCTAGAGAAAGACCACAGAAATGAAATAAGATGGCGCATAATGATTGGATGGAAAACATTTGATATTAAATAGACGTACTGAAAAGCAAATTGCCAATATGCTTAAAACGTAAAGTATACAATCAATGTATAATACCATCTATGACAAAACCTGGAAACTTACAAAACCACTTGAAAACCAACTCAGAACCGCACAGATCAACATGGATCCAAGTGAAGGATATTGTACAAGTAATTAAGCAACAAAAACAGATATAGCGAGAAGGGACAACCGATTGGTACCTGTGGGACTGTAAGCACAGTAGGAAAAGACCAGACACAAGATGGAGTCATGAGATGGGAAAGTTTGCCAGTATGACGTGGCAGACTAGCACAATCACGCTTGTCATGAAAGGATGTGGGAAAGGCCTATGTCCAGCAGTGGACTTACAATGACTGATGATGAGCATGGACAGACCCATGCAGAAAACATAATATTGGATAATGTCTATCTTGAAATTTTATTAGATGAAGCATTGTCAACCATTATTAATTTTTTAGTAGTATTTCTTTCATCTCTGTTAATCACTGCTACCCACAACACTGGTTTATTGCTGGGTTTAGGTTATTCATGTGTTCTGACATTTATATGTATCTATGTATCTATCAGGACTTTGCCCTGTCCTAACCATTCATAGTAGAAACTTGAAATTGTGCACATGCACTCTCCTCAATGAGTAGGGAAAATTCTTTTTTTGTTTTTCTTGAAAATTCCCCCCCAAATAGGTTTTTAGAGGGGGTAGGGGGTTCAATATGCAATTTAAGTTTATGCTAAATTGGTCACTATTTTGTGCCCACTTGTTTTTTGAAAATTCAGACCCTTTTTAGTGATCACAGCCCAACAAAAGGCGAGAGAAGTAACCTATTCATTGATCACTTGTTTTTCCAACTTTTTAATTGATCACCCCAACACAACATATATGGGATTCATAATTTCCCTTGGAATGCTAGTTTCAGTTGCTCTTCATCGCAACTACTCAGACCATCAGTCTACGGTCATTCGTAAACAGCACGGATTGGAAATGATGAATAAATGATAAAAGTGAAGACTAGAGCTTATTCTTTATTTCTGAATTTGCGCTGTTTACTAATAGTCATAGATTGGCGGTCTGAGTAGTTGCAATGAAAAGCAACTGAAATTAAGATGAAAGAAATACTAGTCAAAAATGAATAAGGGATAATCTCTAAAAATGTTCATGTTTGAGGCTCTGATTTAACATTGTGCTTCAAAGGGATGATGCATTTTGTTTAGCTCTTTAAGATTACAAATTGAAAATAATGTCTCTCTTAGTTTGGACCAGCCTGAAAAAGTTGTGTGGTTAGGCGACTATAAAGGACGTGTAAAAGACTGAGAGAAAGATATATTTCCTTCCTTTGTGAAGCAAACAGGATTCTGTTTGTGGTGCGAAATTTGTAACTCTAACGAATGTGTGTCAACTGACTGTGTTGAACGGACATTTAGTGTCAGACTTGGTAAATGTAATACAAACCGTACGTTGAACCTGTGTATACTGAGTGGCAGTAATACAACCTGTGAATTACAATATTCAGACAGAAATGGACAGTCTCCCTTTCACGACACTAATTTTAGTATTTTATTCCAGATTTCAGAACAACTGTTGATTAATCAAGCTTTATTATTATTGGAAGAAGTATTATAACATACCACTTTTTATTAAATTTGACTAGTTTTTACCTTCATCCTAATTTTAGTTGTTTTTATACAACTTATTAATTTGAGCCACTAAAAGTGGTGTGTTAGAATACTTCATCCAATAATAATAAAGGTTGATTTATAAAAAAGACTACTAGATCTGATATGTAAAACAACATAAATATTGCGCAGAGAGTTGGTTGTAGGGAGTGAGTTTATAAGTGTGAATTAACTTCTGCTAATCCATGAAGTCTTTGTGGCCGACTAAACTAGTCTCCCTCTGGCAATGAGGGTGTGAGTTCGATTCTCACCAAAGGCTTACATTTTATTTCCGATTGTGCTGTTATTCGTTGCCATAGAAGCTGTGGCCTGAATTAATAAGATGTATAAAAACAACTAAAAATTCGGATGAAGGTAAAAACTAATTTTAAAATTTAATTAAAGTGAACTGTTGATTAATTTCTCTTATTAGAAACTGTCAACATAGGTTTCTTTAGTTTTTAAGCTGGTTATGTATGTTATTATGTATGCATTGCGCATACAGGCCACACCAATGGAGCTAGAGGGCTGAAAATTTAAACATTTACTCCTTATTAGGTCTAGGAAAACGTTTTTTTTTTAAAATCCCCCAAAATAGGTTTTTTAGTGTGTGTGAGGTGGGGGTGGAGTCAATTTACAATGTAAGTTTATGCTAAATTGGTCCCTTAGTTTGTGTCTGGTCGTGTTCATGCTTGTTTTTTCAGTGATCCAACAAAACGTGAAAGAAGTAACTTATTTATTGATCACCCTTTTCCCAATTTTTAATTGCTCACCCCCGCTGTCAAAAGACATTGGTCACGTGAAGGTTTCTATTGAGTGACTAATCAGACTTGTCTCTAATAAACTCAGTTTGCCATTGGGATTTATTTTAACAGAAAACTAATAATTGCTTCACTTCTTCATTCATTAATCAGTTCTGTTAAATACAGTTTTTATGGAACAATTTTCAAATACCTTCAAAAAAACAATTTTTTTTATTAGTATCATGATATTAATCTAAATTAAAGTAAAAAAATAATTTCATCTTAAGATTAAATTGTTAAAGTAAATAGAAAAAAGGTTTATTGTGTTAAAATTAGCCTAGTGATTAATCCTCCCCAAACTTTCCTTGTAACCACTGTACCACATCGATTATACAGTATTTTTATATAAGTCTATATTGGTGGTATGATATCCATTTTTATATATTTATACAGTCATTTATTTGGTTGCTATTCTGCATATGACAACCTCATCATTGACAACTAACATTTTCATATGAATCCCAAGAAGAGTCCAAATATAAATACTGTATTTCACCATGTATAATCCGCACCACCGATTGAGCTTCAATTTTGAATGAAAAAATGCATTATCCCATTTGTCGTGAATAAAAAAGAAATCTTTACCATAAATAATGGCTTTATTCAACTTGAAATAAGATGTACAAAAATTACACAATCTGTGTTAGTGCTTTTATCCGTAGAATGGACATACTGGATTATTGCATAACTTTCATCTAGGGGAGACAGTTCAACTAAAGAAAGCCAATCCTGTTGGCTGTTGTTAGTGGGTTTGATCCTCATCGAATCTCCCTCATCGAATCTCCCGGTATAAGTATTAAGTAATATATACAACACTGTGTATACAATTATCTATACAAATATGTATAACAATTATGTTTCCGTAGATAATACGCACCTGGATATTTTAGTTCAAAAGTTTTTTCATTCTTTCAGATATACCTTGGCCAGGAACATAACTGCAGTTGTCCAGCATTTCAGAAGACTAAAGAATTGTGTAAACACATCTGTTGGCTCTTGCTGAAGAAATTCAAAGTGTCCAGAAATGATGCATGTAAGTAGCTGATTTTTTTAACACACACACACACACAAGTGCACACATGCACATGCAAATGCACATGCATACAGACACACACACATGCAGAGCAATCCTATTTTCTGTTCATCATCAATAAAAAAAAAAATCCCATCTTCTGTCACTTCAAACAAAAAACTCTTTCATTTGTACCAGTCAATTATTTAATAATCAAATCATGGATGAAGAAGACAAAAATCCGAACCACCCATATTCATTAACAATCTCAAAGATGGTAAAAGAATCTACCTAAAGCACTTGGTTTCCACAGAATATTGGAGAAACATTTCATAACCCAAAATATATATCGTTATAACCCTAACCGTAGCATTCCAAGGGAAATTATGAACTCCCCTCTAAAACGCTACTTGGGAGGAATTTTCAAAAAAAATGAATTTTCCCTACTCATTGAGGGGAGTGTGTGTACAAAATTTCAAGTTTCCACTATGAAAGATTAGAACTGGCCAAAGTCTGGATACATAGATAGATAGGTACATATAAATGTGTGAACACATGAATAACCTAAACCTTTGGTAGCAGTGATTAATAATTTAAGATTTCATCTTACATGTGGTATTTCTGGTCATTAGAAATGCAATACAAAATAAATATAAATATAAAAATATTAAAAAGATACAAAGAGAATGGAATTTTAATCAGAAAAGAACAATTATTTGTAACTAGAGTTTGCATTTCCTGAAGGAACTGCAAGTGTGATTGCCCCGCAGTAAAGCCAACCCCCCAAAACCATATTGAAAGCATCAAAACTTACTAGCACAAAAAATGTTACAACCTCCACAAGGGAAGTAACTGGATAATTTGAAACTGTGCGAATGGCAAAAAGTGAGGGTCTGGTTTAGCAATATAGTTACATTGTAAATTGAACAGCTCTCTCTAAAACCTTAAAAAATAATTTTTTTTCAGAACTGTCTGAGAGTACAATACACAGCATTAAGACGCATATATTAGTGTTGGAATGGCGTTGATACCTCAAAAACTGTAGGAGGAGTGAACCTGAAAGTGACCTGAATAAGAACTAGCATTCCAAAGGAAATTATGATTTATTGCCACCCATATATGCTGTGTTGGGGGTGATCAATTAAAAGGTTGGTCTGTGATCACTAAAAAATTTCAAAATTTTCAAAAAACAAGCTGACGTAAACTAGTGACCAATTTAGCATAAACTTATATTGAAAATTGAAACCCCCAACAAAACCCTATTTTGGGGGGGAATTTTCAAAAAACAGAAAAAAGTATTTCCCCATCTCATTGAGGATAGTGTGTGCACAAAATTTCAAGTCTCTACTATGAACGGTTAGGGCTGGGCAAAGTCTGGATACATAGATAGATAGATAGATACATATAATTGTCAGAACATATAAATAACCTAAACCCAGCAATAAACCAGTGTTGTGGGTAGCAGTGATTAATAAATGATTAAAAAATACATAGAAAAGCAATAGGGTGTTTGCGCATGTGCACACACTGATTACAATTGGATGAACAAGCAAGAAAGATAAAACATGGATATTTCAATGAATTATTTATTCGTATGCTTCTGTGTGTGTGTATCCATTTATATATGAGTGTCTATCTATCTATCACCAGTATCGCCCATAAATAAGTACACCCCTACCACTTTTTATATGAAGTTAATTGTCTTCTAAACCAAACATAGCAGAATTGTATTATTTCTAGAGGACACAAACAAAACGGATATCATCAGGTATTATTTAAGACCAAACTCTACAGCATTGAAACTCTGTTGCCAAAAATATTTTTTTGTGGTGTTGTACTCATCTTTGGATGGCAACATATTCATATTGTTGGCAACAGAGTTTTTTGTAAAAAATAAACTATGACAAAAAGTAACCAATCAATGTTCAGGAACACCGAGTTGGGAAAGATGAACCAAACAAGATATATCACAAATATGATGTTACACAAAATATTATTCCGGTCCCAAGTATGTTAAAGATGAGGGTGCAGATGTAAAAATGTTTGCCTGTTCTTCCTTACCCGTTTCAAAATTTGTATCTTTGCAGTGAGCTGGAAGAAAGGCTTAAATGAACGTGAAATCAATGGACTTTTATACAACAAAACCAGCAATAATAATGCTAAGAACACAAAGCCAATATCAAGTCAAGAAACTGCTGGTGCAGAGGAAACAAGGGAGATAACTGATGGTTGTATTGAGCAGAGAGCAATTGATGAAGACTCTGTGTGCCCAATATGTTTGGACAATTTGCTCAAGTCTCACCAGCCAGTGACATACTGTCGGTAAAGAGCTCTTTTTTCTCCTCCAATCTTTTCATGTACTTAATGGCAAATAACTGTTAAGAAACTATCAATAAATGTAATGCTCTTTTTATGAAACAAAAGGAATATTCAAATAGTTCTTCAGACAATTGAACTCCTTCTTGTTGTTTGTGTTGTTAACATAACATTTCGGGCGATTCATTCTTCAGCCTTCCTCAGGTGTAATATCCGAATGTAATGGGGTAAACAGAAGTTTTTAATTTCAAAGGAGGTAACTGTAAGGGATTATAATGACAGATATCAACAGATTTAAAATACAACAAAAAAAGTACTCACAGATTCAATTTATTCATAACTTATTTACAGGACTCTGACATGTGCATCTTCTCAATATCTTAAAAACAATATGGCGGCTTGCCCACCAGAACGTAAACAGTGTCCCCTTACAGGAAGTCGATAATCGCTCCCCTGCCTAAGGGGGTTAACTCAAGATACTTAACAGTAACCCTTATAACGTAGGATTCTTTATTATATCCTACAAAATACAAAAATACAACTGTCAACTTCAATTGCAATAAATATTAAATTTTCAGAAATCAATTTCCCATATGTATATTTATTGCATTCTAATCTATGCATTATTTGTGTATGTCTCTCCCCCTCTCTCTCTCTATATATATTCATTTATTTGTTGCCAGCTATGGCTGTGGAAACAGCATTCATATCAAGTGCATGAAGATCCATGCAATTCACCAAAAGTCAAGTGAGAAAGAGACGATCACCTGCCCAATGTGTCGGGCAAATTTTATCTCTCTGGAAATAATCAGGAAAGAAGAACGCAACTCATTGAATGGTGTCAGCCGGCCAATAAAAAACTATCATCATGGAGTCACCTGCGAAGCCTGCCATATGAAACCAATTGTGGGAAATTGCTACAAGTAAGTCAAAATCAGTCAAAAGTCAGAAAATATCAATAATAAAATAATCTATCTACTCATGCAATCTAAAATGCTGAGCATCTTTTGTTGGTTTGCACGATTAAGCACATCTGGTCGGGATACCGGTGTGAGGAAAAGAGAGTGATTTCAAAGTTGGCGCTCGTCATGTGACGGCTTCTGGGCTCCTCATTCGATGGCCAGCCCCTGATGACGTGGGATCAGGGGCTCTGATCCAGGATGTGGAGAGCTCCACTTATGGGAGACAACTCTTATTTCAGATTGCCACAAGCTTAGTATAACAATCATCATCAAACAACTGAACATGTTTACTGCCACACAACGTAAATGTGCGTCTTGTAACATGCTGCATATAGTTTTCTGATGCACATGGAAAGAGCCTGCCTTGAAAATCAGCATAGAAATCCTGGCTTTTACCTGGGCTTGAATACCAACCACTGGTACAAGCCACCAATACATGCTTGCTTAGATTCTATTAGTAGCAGAAGTTTTTCTCTTACTAAAAAATAGGAGAAAAAAACTCAAGTCTTGTTACTTGAAATATTTGTAGAATTAAAATTTCTAAACTAAAAGGTAAATAATACATTTTTTCAAAAAAAATCTTTATTGTCTCTTGATCTTAGAGTTTGAGCTGCAATTAAAATAATAGCAAGCATTTTATGATTACCAAAAGAAAAATTCACAGAATGTTACATCCAGTATAGTTTTGTTGTAACATTTTTCTTTATTTTGGAAAGCGGTTTTGTAATAATATGCAGTTAAGTGGGTATTTCACTTAGAATACTTAGTATGCCATGAAAGTCTTTGTCCGAATAGAACTGGACAACATACTATAGATAAATAAATAAATGATTCAATAAAGACTGAAATACCTGCTCATGGGAATATCACTGATATTACAACAAAACATGAACTCATTGCTCTAAATTTGGCGTGTGAAACATTTGTGCACAGCCTGCAAACTCTTGGACTCCATCTTGAATCTGCTTCAGCCTTTTTTGAGTTGAAAGGAAATTTATGAGAAAATGATCAACATGTATTGTATTGTTGAATTCTGCTTCAGCCATAAAAAATGTTTTCACTGGGGTTTGATTTTTGTCCTTTGTGGAGTGAGTATATAATGATTGGCTTAAATTTGTGGATTTGGAAGAAGTCAAAGTAGAACTCATGGTTTGGCTGGATTACACAAAAGATTCCCTCAATATACTTGAGTATAGTAGCAGTGATTAATTAACTGATACGAATACAAACTGTTTAAAAATGTACAAAGGTATGTTAATTTTTAAAAACAAAAGTATAACAGAATGAGTAGGTGTTTGTTTGCTATTTAAATTACTGAATAGAATTTAAAAGGATGAATAAAAAAAAAACCTCCAAAGATGAGGTCAATGCTGATCATTCAAGATCCTTACCAATCTCAACTACACAATCCAGTCTCTCCTATCTTATTGCAATAACACTCTTGGTGACACTTTCTCATCTTGTGCTTTTTTAAGGCCAGAAAACCTTTCTACCTGTCTTTGTCTTTTGTTTCTTACAGGTGTGTTTCTTGTGAAGCTTATTACCTGTGTCAGGCCTGCTTCAACACACCCATCCACCAGGAACATTCCTTCAAGTTCAGACAAGTGAGAACTTCTACTTTCATTGAATTATTAATTACAAGTACCCAGCTGTGGAGCCAGGTCAAAGATTCTAGGAAGTGTTGCCAATTTTTCATGCTAAATCAACTTAGAAAAATCATTAAAAAAACACTAAAAACGTTGTTAGCCATTTTATGACCATTTAAATGGCTAAAAAATAGCCGTGTTTGCATACACATGCCGCCTGTATATACACAAACATACATGCAAAATACACACACACACGTATTTTGCATTTCCAATAAATCCTGCTGCTGACACTTTGCAACATATGTATCTAAATTTTGTCAAAATGTAACCTTCTGGAGAGGTGTCATGATTTTTAAAAATGTTTATATTCATTTCTGTCTTCCAGCTGGACTAGCCTCACTATACCCCCCCCCCCCTAGCGGTTTTCTCTTCATTTCACAAATTACGAGGGTCGGTCTTGAAGAAGTTGTGGGTGGTGTCTGGCAAGTACCACACTGATAATCCTGCATCTTACTTTGAGGGTGAATTTTCCCCACTCATTGAGGGGAGTGTGTGTATGTATATGTGTGTGTGTGTGTGTGCATGCATGCAAAATTTCAAGTTTCTTCTATGAATGGTTAGGGCTGGGCAAGTCCGGATAGATAGATAGATACATATAAATGTGTGAACACATGGATAACCTAAACCTTTGGTAGCAGTGATTAATTATGAGAATTTAAAGAATTTGTTTAGAAGCCAATATGCTATAAAAAAACCATTTGTTCATTTATTTTTTCAATAAAACAAGCATTATCTAAATATTTGTGTTATATACAAACCTGTATATAATGTTGTGATATATCAAGTATTTTTTTTTCTTACTTAACTAAAAACTAGATGTTTTATACTGTAATTAATATCAATGAAAATTGCATTTACTTTTTTCTCCATTGTTTCAAGAGTTTTAAGTGATAACGAATCTGCTAATTTAGAAGCTGCCATCAATGTTTTCTGCCTCCTGACAGGTCAGTTTTATTTCCTCTGTTCAGACATTGAAACTTATTGGTTCTTTCTCTCAGAATGACTCATCAACTCTTAGGTCTAATGCTTTTTCTTTGTGATATAAATAATATTAAAAGCAGTTAGTCTGGGGTCCGTGCACCCCCCTCCCATGATCCTACATTTAGGGTACCAACATGTTCCTTAGTATGTCCTCTTTCGGAAAAAAGATGTTCCCAAGAAAAAAGTTGGGAAGAACTACCTCATTTGCATAAAACAAAATGGCTGCCAGCACACACCAAAAAAACAGAATTTCATATCTCGTCTCCCAGTTGACATATCTGAGTACATTAAAAGGCTTTTGATGAATTTGTTGAATAAACCCAGCCTATAATAATTTCCAATGCATTTTTATACATGCTTTGAGTATTTTCTGTGCCACTAGATATATAATGTCCTCCAGTAATTACAAACCATAATTCTAATCTGTATAAGTAGGATTCTCGCAAACGCCAACAACATTAAATAAAATAGTACAATCTGCAGTGGGGGGAGATACATATAAATAGAAATCCGGGCGGGGAGGCATGGTCAAAAACCTAGCGATGGAAGGGATGAGGATATAGATATTGTCGCGAGGAAGAAATGGTGATTCTACTACTTACCAGTCCTGTAGCAAGATGTCTTTATACAACACAAATAAGAACTTCTTTCGAGGCCCTTTGTCAATTGAGGAGAGGGGAGTATCAAAACTCACTACACTGTTCTTGCATTATTATTATTTATTAAGCAGGATTCTCGACAATGACAACAATACTGTAAATAACACGAATAAGATGACAGAAACGTGGGAGGAACTGTGGACTCTTTCGAAGTTAAAACTTACTAAGTAAACGCAAATTAATTTTCTTTTTTTTTTTTTTCGTAAGGGCGTGATTTGGATCTGGGCTCGAATCTGCTCAGGCTGCTATACTGTCGGGTCACTGCTCTGACGGGGTCAGCAGAACCCCTTAGTCAGCGCACATCTGCTAAATGTAGGAGTTGCAGACAGCCGTACTGTCATGAGGATCTGTGCCTACAGTTGCAGACAACCGCACTATCATGAAAATCTGTGATCAAAGTTGCAGACAGCCATTCTGTCCTGATTCTCCTTCAAAGGGTCGGCTTCTACCAACTACGGGATGTTCACGTTCTGTCGAACCACAGCTCAGCCGTACTGTCGTCACATCCCCACATAGCTAGCTTGGGCAGGAAGGACACTCCTGTCAAACCTACGACCTGTGGCTCTGCCCCTATCCGCACCACTCCTGTGGCCCATAGGATGCAAACCCTTGGTTTAAAGTTGCACTTCACCTTAAAACTACATTGCTCAGGCTGGAGGTTTACTCCGGACATTGGCTCAGCCGTCTATGGTCCAAATGCTGTGGAAAACCATCCCCAAAATCTTTGTTTGCGAAGCCAAGCCATTTATTCATTCATTCATATATATATAATCATTAGAGTAAATGAAAGTTTTAATATATTTCTTGAATAAATCCTACTTTTGATATCATGGGTTACATAAGTAGCTAGTTATTAATGTTCTGCATGCATGGCTTTTTTAGAAAAAAATACAGAAATGGCGATCAGCTTTCCGGAATTTTGGATATTCTTTGCCCAATGCAATGGTCAACAATATGATGGGTCGGGAATTGAAAACCGAAGATTATGACACTCTACTGCAACTGGACAGGTGAGAAGATGATACAAATATATTTATTTATTTTGCTAATTGAATTTCCACTCCTCTTTTTTGTATACTTATTCTGTTCCTTTTTAGCTTGGTTGCCATGGTTCCTGATTCTGAGGTGAAGATAATAGTAACAAACATTCCAAGGGAAATTATAAATCACTGCCACCCATATATGCTGTGTTGGGGGTGATCAATTAAAAAGTTGGGCTGTGATCACTAAAAAATGTTGGATTTACCAAAAACAAGCGTCCTCAAACTAGTGATCAATTTAGCATAAGCTTACATTGGAAATTGAAGCCCCCCACTAAAACCCTATTTTGGAGGATAATTTAAAAAAAACAAAAAAAGCATTTTCCCTACTCATTGAGGGAGTGTGTGTACAAAATTTCAAGTTTCTACTATGAACGGTTAGGGCTGGGCAAAGTCTGGATACAAAGATAGATACATATAAATGTGTGAACACATGAATAACCTAAACCTTTGGTAGCAGTGATTAAAAGATATAACTCAAATTATTTGCTGTACTGGTCTCCGCTCACTGATCGAAATTCAAGCATTCCAATGAAATCCTTTTGTAAACCAAAATGGCATAAAGCGAAGAAGCAATTACCATTAATGTTTATGGAAAATCTTTTGAGTGTTCCCGAACACCAAAAATAATTTTACAGGAGATTTTCGCTACGATTGACAGTGCTGCAATGATTATAGAAAAGTGTGACTAATTTTGAAAGGGCGATTAGGTTTAGGGCAGGTTTGCAGGATGTTCTGTGTATCTACAAAAGACTGTATGATAGAAGAATGTGTGAGGCTAAACAGTCAAGCATACTGACATATTTCAAGCCTTCAACATCAGCCACAGCAGCCGTGGAACCTCAACCTTCAACATCGTGACAAGCAGACATAGCCGATGGTTATTTTGAGGGGTCTGGGAAAACTCAAAACCTTTTCCCATATAAATAAATGGTAATTGCATCTTCACTCTACACCATTTTAAATAGTGTGAGAAACCTGTACTAATGTAGGTCTTTGTAAAAAAACAACCTTTCGAAAAGTGGGGTGGGGGGTGGGAGTACCTGTATTAAATTAACTCTATAATGACAATATTTCACCTCAGAACTTCAGACAACACATAACTGGAATGTGGTTACACATAACTAATAGATTGTTCTACTGACTAAATCTATTGTCTTTATTGCAACTCTCAGATTGTCATTACATGATCATTAGTAAGCAGTGTGGATCAGAAATAAAAAATAAACCAGAGGCTTATTCTTTATTTCTGATCCACACTGTTTACTATACTAACAATCATGGAATCACAATTTGGGAGTTGCAATAAAAAACAACTGAAATTAAGATGAAATTAATACTCGTCAAAAATTAATCATAAGTGTCTATATCTCTTTGTCATACCAGAATTATACAAAGGCGTCTTCCTTTTTCATCTTTTACTCATACTGACAATTCTCCAAAAAGGTTTAATAAAGATTTTGTAAAGTATTTGATTTCTGTCAATGCCAAATAACCTTGCTAGAATAAATATAGGCATAATTGTTTCTTCAACTGCTGTTTCTTTTTGAGATGGAGCCAAATATTCCTTGAAAAAAGCTCATATATAACATTTGCTGTTTAATTGAAGTTTGGGCTTTTTGGTTATTTTAAATTTAAAAGCAACAAGATGTTTATCTCAATTTCATTCTTTGTTTGTTCTTTTTTATAGACAAAAATTGACACAGACAGGCAACGCATATTCCATTAAGGTTAATTAGTATGTAAACTTGAATACAATTATTAATTTGTTAGAGAAAGATGTCAGAATAAATAAAACAGACATGTTTTTAAATGATAATGAATTCATTAATTTTGTGTCGTTAAATGTGATTATTAATACTCATAATGTATTGAATACAATTATATTGCTCTTCATCAATTATGCCCATACCAATGCTATTAAACTATATGAATGGATTGACAACTAATTTGTAATGTGTGTTATGTCATAAGCAACTGAATATAAATTTTGTTCATAAATATTTTAAACTAATAGCTTGATGGAAATGTTTTTGCAAAAGGTTTCCCAATCTATTCTATAGTGTTTATATCTTATTAGAATTTCTTGGATGAAGAATCATTGTCAATTAGAAACCGTCAAACCAAAACTGTCAACATATCTTTCTTCAGTTTTTAAGTTGGTCTGTCACACGTACAGGCTGCACCAATGGAGCTAGATGGCTAAAAATTTAAACATTTACTTATTATATTTAGAAAAAACTTTTTTTTTTGTTTGTGTCTGGTAATATTCACACTTATTCATTGATCAACTCTTTTTCCAATTTTTTAATTGATCATCCCCAACATGGCATGCTGACAAAAGATGTTACTCACATGACAGTTTCTATTGAGTTAACCAAACCTGTTATTATTAATTTTTGACAAGTATTTCTTTCATCTTAATTTCAGTTGCTTTTTATTGCAACTCCCAGATTGTCATCTCTCAATCATTAGTAAACAGTGTGGATCAGAAATAAAAAAATAAACCAGAGGCTTATTCTTTATTTTCGATCCACACTGTTTACTAACAATCATGGAATGACAATCAGGGAGTTGCAATAAAAAGCAACTGAAATTAAGATGAAATAAATACTCGTCAAAAATTAATCATAAGTGTCTATATCTCTTCAACATACCCGAATTATACAAAGGAGTCTTCCTTTTTCATCTTTCATTCATACTGACAATTCTCCAAAAAGGTTTAATGAAGATTTTGGAAGGGATTTGATTTCTGTCTGTGCCAAATAACCTTGCTAGAATGAATATAGGCATAATTGTTTCTTCAACCGCTTTTGCTTTTTGAGATGAATTTTGCTTTTCTTAAGATATTTGGGTTTATTTCTGGAACACAAGTAATCTTCATTTTCCTTCATAAGTGTTAAAGCTTATCAGAAATTTCTCATAACTTGGCATTATTTTACTTTATATTGAGTTATTTCTTATCAAGTCTGGGAAACACACAAAACCATCAGAAACTAAATTGATTGATGAGACTTGCCAACAAGGTGCACACTTGCAGTCAACCATCTTTGTTAATGTAGCTTTTGTCTGGCTTCAGACTTCTAAATCCGATTTAAGTGAAAAGAAAAATTCCATCTAATAATAAAGCAGAATCAACAACCAAGACTTTCTAATTGTTTAGTTTCTTCTATTTGTTGTATCAAATCAAACATTTTCCTGGATTTTTTTTCTCTGCAAGAATTGTTGGTATTAGATAATTTCTGGATTTTTCACTGTTACAAGTGCAACATGATTGTTTAATTATTTGTCTCTGTGTCAGTGAGATTATATTCTGCTTTAGGAGAAAATGTTCCATCTTATCTTGGCTCTTGACTGTTTTAATAAAGCACACTTGCAGTTTCTTATTGATTCTAGATGTGTATCTGCTTCCTTATTTTGAAGTTACAGTGAATTTTGCATTGAAATTATTTATAGATACTCAAGGAATATGGATAATCTTTTTGTAATTCTGCACAAGTTGCCATGGTTTCTGATTCTGAAGTGAAGAACATGGTAAACAAACTTGACTGGAATTTAGGGTTGCCATATCTGAACATTCAAAATCGAGGACATTCCAGAAGACATCTTTCCAAGACATACACTTTGGTGCTATGTAACTGTGAAGCAGCTGTGATAATTAATTTTGTGGGCTTTTGAAGAATTCCTTCCTGATGAAGATTTTGAGACATAAATGGAGGACATGTCCGAGGAAAATACAGATGTATGGCAACCCCAGTGCAATTTTTAGCTGCCAGATACCCTTGAAAAATGCTCATGTGTAATATTTGGAGTTGACTTCAGCTATTTGGTTATTGTAAATTTAATTTTAAGACATAAAAGCATAAAGATGTTATCCAAATTGTAAAAAAATTGTTATGAAACAGGTCTGGTTAATTACTCAATAGAAACTGTCACATGACCAAAGTCTTTTGGCAGCATGACGTGTTGGGGGTGATCAATTAAAAAATTGTATAAAGGGGTGATCAATGAATAAGTTAGTTCTCTCACCTTTTGTTGGGCATTGATTACTAAAAAAGTCTGACTTTTCAAAAAACAAGCATGAATGCTGCTGGACACAAAGTAAGTGACCAATTTAGCATAAACTTACATTGCAAATTAATCCCTCACAAAAAACCTATTTAGGGGGAATTTAAAAAAAACAAACATTTTTTTCTAGACATAATAGGGAGTAAATGTTTAAATTTTCAGACCTCTAGCCTGTATGCATATACATACATAGCCAACCAGACTCCCTTGAAAACTTAAAAACCCTATGTTGACAGTTTTGGTTGATGGTTTCTAATTATAGTGAAATTCTGAAAAACATATTTATTGATAATCCATGTTTGTTTAATGATATTATGCTTATTTGCATCATCTTTACAAAGGTTGCCTGTATGTGGAGACTTGGGAAAACCCCTTATTTCTTTTACATTTATATAAGAATGTTAAATCAATCTCTGCTTAGTTCATTTTGAAGTGCATATATAAGATGCTATCCAAAAGATTGGGGAATTTGACCATGAAAGAAAAATTACTCCCCCTAATACCTAGTTTTTACTGTGAAAGTAGTCCCTTTGGATGTGCATACAACAATCTCGCAATGGGTACTGCCCACAAATGGTCTGGACAACATGTGCTGTTCAAATTTCCCAAACGTAGTGCCTTGTAAGACCATGTGTAAATTTCTTTTTTTACACATTTTTGGGGGATTTACTTTCAACCATCAAACTATTTTATCTGAAATCTTTCTATTATTTTGAAAAATGTTGAGGATTTCAGAAAAAAATGACAAATTTACATTTTTGGAGCAATTAAATGGTTATCATATTTTTTTCTATTCAATAGTCAGTGATTTTTTTATATTAGAGATTTTTGGAATAATTCTAATCTGATTACAGAGGAATAAAGCAATGTTGTCTGTGGAATAAATTTCAATAAAAGAGATTCAATCTTTATTATTGATTGGTAAAAGGCAGCTAGGTTTAAATTAGTCTCCCTCTGGCAATGTGGGTCTGAGTTCGATTCTCACCGAAGGTTTACTCTTTATTTCTGATTGCACTGTTATTCGTTGCCATAGAAACAGTGGCCTGAATTAATAAGTTGTATAAAAACAACTAAAAATTAGGCTGACAGTAAAAACTTAATAATAAAAAATAAGAGATGTTAAAAGAGGTTTACTAAACTTTAACAAGCTTTTAACAAGTTGCTTTTCATGGTTGCCAATTTTTTTAGATGTGTACAACGTATCTCTATAAGACACTTTTTCAGTCGATCAGTCAGTCAGTCCCTAATATGTTAAATATCAATTTTCTCAGCCGTTTCATGTTGGGTTGAATGAAACTTTGTTTAGACCTTCAGTTGAACCATCCTTATCTTCCTCCTATTACTCCTCCCTCCTCCTTCTCCTGCTACCACCACTACAACTTAGTAATGTTCAATATCTATGTATGTATCAATATAACAGATGGTGGATGCATCGTTGAACTTATAGTTCTTGTTTCTTTACACTTCAATTTATAAGTAAAATAAAATGTCATCCATTTACAATGTTATTTTTCAGTGAAAATGTGCAAGAGTTCACTTCCCTTCCTGAGAAAGTGATTGACTTGTTGCCTTTGGAAACCATTGCTGAACACAGCTCCCTCCTTGCCCAGGGTGCTCAGTGTAACGTCTGCTTACAACGTTTTCATCTTTATCAACCTGTGCGCAAATTACCATGCCATCATAAGGTAGAATAACATCTTTGCGAAAATACAATTTCCAACTTGAAAACGGGCAGATCCAAGATTTTGAGCAGGGTGGGGTCAAAATGGGAAGAAATTATTTTTACAAATGAACATGTGAAAAAAAACAAATATCAAACATCAAAAACAAGAAAGTAATATATGATCTGGAATTTTTCACTTACATTTCAGTCGTAGCATTTTAGCACTAGAATTGACAAAAGAGTAAAAGCAAAAGAAATTAATCAAAGAAATTTATTAGTACAGAACTAATAAATAAAATATTTATGAAGAATAATACTGCAGACATCTTACTGACAGACATGAAAAACAAAATGATAATTTTTTTTTAAAGATAATTTATGATTATTTGGGGTTTTTATTTATAAAATTTATTTATCTAGATGTTTTTAAAAATCTTTTTATCCGAACAGGGGAAGAGAGGGTGTCCAGAGAGAGGGTGCACCTGGAAAACATTAATAAATTTTGTCCTGTAAAATATTCTAGTTTATAAGAAACAAACATCGAAACAACTCTTTATCGAAACAACATTTCATTGAAACAACTTTTTATCAAATTGACTTTTTATTGAAACAACTTTTTATCAAAATGATATTTCATTGAAACGACTTTATCAAAATGACTTTTTATTGAAAAGACTTTTTAAATTAAAAAAAATCAACAAATGTTTTGATAAAGTTGTTTCGATAAAAAGTCATTTCGATGAAATGTTGTTTCGATAAAAGTTGTTTCGATGAATAGTCGTTTAAAAAAATGAAAAAAAAAAATTTTGCTTTGATGAAAGTTGTGCCACAATGTATTTCTTACACTTTAATTCTTTTTTTGTATTTAAAAATCCAAGATTGCTTGAAATACTTCTTGAGTTTAAACTTAAAAAGAAATTTTTTTTCTCATTTTTTAATATTACGTATTCATCAGGATTCTTTTTAATTTTGTTCGGATGGCATTGTGGGCAATTTTGCTTTGTTGTTAGTCAAGTAACAAGCTACGAAAAGCCTTTAACTCCACATCATCATGTTCATCAATTGCCAAGAGTAGTGTATATTACTTGAAATATTATTTTCAAAAAGACAGCAAAAAAAAAAAGATTGCCTGAGAACACCCATAAAATATCTGAAAACTCATCTTTGGATAATTTTGAGACATAAAAATCAAAAGCTAATCCAAGAAACATAATTGCCAGCCATAAAGATTAGATTAACAGATAAGTAATAGGAAATATACTTCAATGCACTATTTACATTAAGCATAAATTTCAAAAAGTAATATGTAGGTATGAACCAAATGATCAAAAATGAAAAAGATTTCAAGTCTGTAAGCGACACCTGATTTTTAAAAAAAATGTATGTTTCTAAACACAGTACATATATATTTGAGTGGAAAAAACAAATAAGATTAAAATGCACAACAACTGCACCGTGAAAAAAAAAAGGCATGTTGTCATCAGCAGCTCCCATAATTTGAAATAGCATTCAATTTAAATGAACAAAAAAACAGAATAAAATATGTTTTTCATATATTTTATTCTGTTGTACAGCCGGTAAATATTTTTTCATCATTTCACTATATTTAATTATTCATTCTTGTTTTAATATTTTTTATATAAGTTTCAGTTGAATGGAATAAATTGATAAAAATGATGAAAAATCTTTTTTTTAAATATTGGTGAAAAAAATGGGGTTTTTTCTCACAGATCAAAAGCCTGAATTATAATTAATGGAATAAAATTAAAAATTGCTGAAAAAAAATTATTTTACTTAATTCCTGGATATTATTCTTAAAAAAGTAAACATAATTAGTATCTCGAGGGATATATCTGTTAACTTTGTAAAAATCAACGAATGTAAGCATGATTATATAAAATAAATAAATCCTCAAATTAATAAATTTAATTATTCTTCTCTGAAATTTGCAATGGAAAATTATTTTTTTTAAATTCGTCCTTTAATAAATAGGTATTGAAAATTTTATTAAATAATATGCTGATTTTTGCCAGATTTTAAAATTTCTCAAATGTTGATTTCACCCATTTTGTTCATACCTAGTAATATGAATTCAATACATCAATTCTCTTGAAAACCTGTTGACCTAATTGGTTTTTGTTTCAGTTCCACCGAGAATGCATTGACAACTGGCTGCTTCATTGCCATGCTGTGTGTCCTGTTGATGGGGAAGAGGTTTGGAATCCCTTCACATCAGCCAAAAAGAAATGCAGGAAAAAGTAAGTATTAATAACCATCTTTTCATTTGTTTATTCTTTAAAGGAAAATGGAGGAGTTGGTAAGATTCACAGAAATTATTTTGATAAATCTATCCAGGAATGTCATCTGAAGATAAAAACTTTAGAGTATTGACTTCAGAAAGGGTATCTGTAATGTTTATATATATATATATGTATGCTTAATGTCAATAAACATGCCGAAGCGGAAGCTACCTAACAGACCCTGTAAGGAGCCCCGTTTCCGGTACCGGAAGTGAGGGCCCGCAAGTGGGAGCTGGGAAGAGTCACATTTTCCACCGGCTATCAACCTGAACACACGTCTTTGTTTCTCCCTTCTTTGTCTAAACACAGCTAAATACGGTTCTAACCAAACACGTTTAACCAACACAGCTAAACACAGAAAATAACAAACTAACCAAGAACACAAAGACGTAATTGTATCTACCTGTAAAACCTGTCAAATGTTTGTTTGAGATACAAGGTTCTGCCCAAAAGTTTGAGGAATATAAACAGCACACGATTACATCTTTGTACTTTGTTATGTCCTGTGTGTAGCTGTGTTGGTTAAAAACGCATTTGGTTAAAACCATATTTAGCTGTGTAGGAAAGAAGAGAGAAATAAAAACACAATGTGTTCAGGTCGATAGCCGCTGGTCAAGAGTGTTCTCAGCTCCCAGTTGCGGGCCCTCACTTCCGGTATCGGAAACGAGACTCCCTCTGTTAGCTTCTGTTTAGACTTGTTTATTTACATTAAATGCATAAACATTACATACACGCAGAGTGAATGTAGTATAGACTTTGATCCTTTGTGAGATCACTGTATACATGCTTCAAGAGACTACTTTGAAGGAAACCACAATGGAATGTATCTATATTAACTATAATAACATGCAATGAAACTAATATATCTGTTATTATTATTATTATTATTATTATTGATTACTTTTGCTATCTGTCTTTATTCCTGTGGTCTACTACTATCTATCTATTTATCTAAGCCTGTGGCCCAGTTTGGGACATAGGCTGCCAATACAGCTGTTCCCATGTATGTCCAGGTCTCTCTACGTCTGCATCCAGGTCACAACGCCAGGTGTATCTTGGTCTGCTTCTTTTCCTTTTCTCTTGTGGATTCGAAAAGAGGGCATGTCTTGTAATGCTGGGTGCAGTCTTGCGAAGAGTGTGACCAATCCATCTCCAGTGTCTTTGGAGCATTTCTTTCTTTGCTGGTTGCTGATGGTATTTGGATAGCAAACTCGTAGAATTCTTCTGAGGCAGGTGTTGGTAAATATCTGGATTCTCTTTATTGTGGTGACAGCTGTTCTTCAGGTCTCTGCTCCATACAACAGAACAGGCTTCACAGTGGTATTGAAGATCCTGATTTTGGTATTGGTCATCAGATCTGAGGATCTCCAGACATTTTTCAGCTGATGAAAAGCCACCCTTGCCTTACCAATCCAGGCTTTTTATATCGGCATCTTTGCCACCAATTTTGTCAACAATACTGCCGAGGTACTTGAAGCTCTCCAACTCTTCCAATGCTTTACCTTCCAGCATGAGGTCTACTACTACCATAACTTAATTTTTAGGTTTCAGACTTGTGCGGGAGGAGTAATGAATGTATGACAGTTATAGTGAAGGTTGGGTCCCTTTTACTCTCATTCAAGTATAAGCACCCCCTTCCATTCTTACCTGTGTTCATTACATTGTAAGGATGGGTGGGGAGAGAGAAAAGAAGAAAGATATGAGGAGAATGAATAATAATCAGAAAGTGTAATGGCCTTACATATAATCAAGCAGAATAATAATATAATTTTTGGAAATCACTAGTTTTTCACTAGTTATGAAGAATTGCACCATTTGCCATTTAAGAAATGTGGTCAAGTGATGTTCTATTATTTTCTAAAACCCTGACATTATCAAATCATGAAAAATAGAGAAAAAAAGAAGCTGCCAAAAACGAGGTAAATGGCACGCTGTACTAAAGGAATTTATTTTACTGAGATTAGTCGTAGGATGTATAATTGTTTTAAATAAGAATTGTTGACCCTCGAGTGTTCAATTCAGTTTTGTGACTTCCTCCTTTGTTCATTGCTTCAGCAGCCTAAATGTCACCAAGATGGTGATTGTCTTGTACGTTGCAGATAGTAGTGACGTCATGAAAATATAGCACCTTTTTTCAAATTCTCTGTAAGAAAGACCGAACGGAACAAAAGAGGAAGTCGCAAACTGAATTAAACACTCGAGAACCAATGGTACATATTTAGATCAATTATACATCCCATGACTAATCTCAGTAAAATAAATTCCTTTAGTACTTAGCAATATTCAAATGTAATCAATAGGAAAGGTCTGTCAGCCTTCTGCCTGAGTAATGTGACTACACTGATAGACTTTCTCTCTTCAGTAATGGTTGACTGAAGAAAGCAGCCTTTTGCTGCAGTATTTTTGTTCCAGATATTGTAAGCAATGAAGAAAGAATTTGCAAGAAAAGGTTGTTCGGCATCAACTTGTATCTGAGGAAGATGACCTGATTTTCTAAAGTCTGACTCAAAGATCCTGTACTATGGGTCTTCACAACAAAATCTGGCATATCATATATACTTAGCACAAGCTTTGTTAACCACAAAGATTTTTTTGCTTACATATTCATCTTTGTTTAAAGAATTTGTCTTGTATTTTCAATTCTTTTCAAGTATTACTTCTTTTGGAGAAAATTTCAAGTTAAGTGGTTATATACAGTATCACCCATAAATAAGTACACCCCTACCACTTTTTAATAGAAAGTTAACTGTCTTCTAAACCAAACACAGCAGGATTTTATTATTTCTAGTGGAACATTACACAATCAAAACGGATATTATCAGGTATTATTTATGACCAAACACTACAGCATTGAAACTCTGTGGCCAAAGTGTAGTATCTGTTCTTCGAAACTGCCATGGCCTCGAAGTTCAGAGAACCACTGCCCTTTGGTGGGTCCTTGTGGCATGCTCCGGTATTGTCCTGGGAGAAGTTGCACAGGGTATCTTGGCCAGCTGGTCGGGAGGTGATCACCATTAGCATGCTCAGGATTCATCCTGAGAAGCTATTGGGATCTCCCCAATCTCATCCCGGTCCTCATGGCATTTGTCTCAGTGACAGGGATTTGAGATTCTCAAGTCTCTAGTCACGGGGGGGGGGGCATGGGATCCCCCCTCCTGAATTCGGCACTAAATGACTCAACAAGGGTCGATTTGCTGTTAAACAAAACAATCAATCAATCAATCAATAAGAATAAGTACTTTCATTTTTGCCTTGAAATGGGAACAAGGAGATACTGGTCGAGATAAATGCCAGATGGTGGAAGGATGAGCTGTTGACAGGTTGGTTTTAATACACTTGCTGACCTGAAGAGAAACACAGGCAGTATCCTCAGCAGGGCTTTTGTTCAACGGTTGTTGACACATTGAGTACAGGTGTACCCCCCCGAGGTGATTGGAGAAGGCACACACAAAGTTGAGTGTCTCCCCTATGTCCGGCAGACCTCTGGCTTCCGTTGACACTTCGAATTCAGCATCCAGACTTCGTCCATCAATCTTTGAACACAACGTGGGGCTGGTCGAGGCTTGGAGTGGACGGCGAGATCGAAAGGGTGTGGTGGTACAGTAGGGGTGTACTCATTTATGCTCGATACTGTATAATTACTATATAAAAAATGTTTTGAAGCTGTTTTTATTTTCTTTAACCATTGACCACAGACTATGGTTCATTTTCAGTTCACAACAGCAACTTCCATTCTGGGAATGCTCTCCACTATTACAAAAAGGAAAAGAAAAGTAATGACTCACTTTAAAACTAGTTTTAAAATGAAAATCCAAGTTTATATCATTGTTGCTTGTTGCAAGACTTTTGTATCTATCATAGTTACAGCACTGATAGACAAATATCATTTTTTATTTATATATAACTATTAAAATAAAATTGTTAGAAATTTTATTGATATTCAATAAAATCATTCGATCAGAGTTAGAAAATAAAGATATGTAGCAAAATGCCTTGTTAAGTAAGTATCTTGAGTTATGGCCCCTAGGTGGAAGAGTGCTTATCAACTTCCGGTAAGGGGGCACTTTTTACATTCTGTTGGCAGAGAGGCTATGTTGGTTTGAGGAGACCAGACACAATGCACATGCGAGAGTGCCTTTGTTGTAAATACTTATGAATAAATAAATTTGTGAGTATATCTTTTGTTGCATATAAATCTGTTGGTATCCGTCATCATAATCATTTTCACATGCCTCGTTATCAAACAATTTTAAAACAGAGGATTAGAGTGATTGCAAAAAAGGAAATCGTAATGAATATTTGATTTTTTTTTTTTTTCACATATATCACCTTGTGATACACCTGGACACATCATCAGTGATGTTTCCTGGGGTCATTGGGTACTTCGGGACTTTCAACAATCAGACACCCTCACCCAGGCAACCAAGCTGGGTTTTGATCAAGCCTCATCTTGTGTCCAGGTCTCCTGATCCACAATCACCTTGAAGCAACTTCTGCTGCCTTGGTAGCCAACTAGCTTCTGTGATGCCCAGCATGTTGCAGGCCCTGTTGCTTCTACCAGTTCTGCATACCTTTCCCCCTTCCTCTTGTTGACTTCCTCAATACAGTCCTCCCAGGGAACGGTGAGTTCTAAGAGAATGATCAATTTGGAGGCTTCAGAGATCAGCACCATGTCTGGCCTTAGCGTTGTTGTGGCAACAGTTTCTGGGAACTTCAGTTGCTTCCCCAGGTTGACTTTCAGCTGCCAGTCTTGTGCTATTGCTAGCAGGCCTGAAAAGGTGATCCTAGCAGTTGAAGTTAGCTTCTCCCCAGCCCTGATGAAAGCAATGGTTAACAAAGTGTGTGAAGATTTTTTTATATTCAAATGGTCATTTAACTATTCTTTAGAACATATTGAAAATTTCCTTTATTTCATCTGATCAAGTTGCTTTTATTTCTTTTAAAACAAATTCAGATTGAAGAAAAAAGAAGAAAGTTTGACAAAGGAAACCTTAGCTTTGGATATTACTGGTTGTTCTTTAGAGCCTTCACAGCCTAAAAAGACAGTTTTGGGTCGACTTAGAAGACTAAACAGTTTGCACTTGGACAGACCTTTGGGAAATAAATCAGGAATACAAGATCTCCTTTTAAATGGAACAACTTTGTTTTTTGGCCAAAGGTAAAACTTCCCTCTGATCCAGTGAATTTTTCTCATCTCTAAGTCTTTATTATTATTTATGGAATATGCCGTTATAAGAGGTCATCCCTCATCATTTTCAGGTTGTGCTGAACAAATAGGTCAGTGCATTTGATTCACTTCTGTGATCTGATGTACACATTCAGGGATCTGCATGTACACATGCACTGTGCAGCAATTGCACACACATGTGTACAAAGATATATACTTTTCTGTAGTTACCTATGCAAATACAAAGAGACAAATATGCAAAAATAAAGGAAGAAATATATCCACCAACATATATATATAGTCTATTAAAGCTCTTCATTTCTATGAACCAACCATATTAAATAAAACAGCAATTAACTTACTTGTACATGTCCCTACCCATGTGTTCGTTATGTATATCAGTCCTTCAACAAACACAAAAGAAAAAATCTATACATTTTTCTAACAAATATATAAAA
>VCCN01000192.1:1962097-1972867 GCA_006491835.1 Architeuthis dux | reverse complement strand
TTTTTTTCGGGACTGGACATATACAAAATTAATCCCTTGCGAAACACACAATGATTTTATTAAAAAACTAATTTAATGTAAAATTTATACAGAAAGTCTGCTGTGTTAGAAAAAGGTTTAGATTGTTTTGTGGGAAAATAAGGGTCCAGGAATCCAAGAATTGCTAGTGCTTCCACTTCACTTCATCTGCTTGAAAAATATGAAAATTGGATACAAACTGTTCTAAAATCTCATCTAGATGTCGTATTTACAAGCACTAGCGACTAAAATAAAGCTTAAAGCATGTTCCTTCAGTTGAAATTGGCTATGTTTGAGTATATTGTTATGCACTTATATAAAGAAACCTGCCCCAAAACTGCAATGTTCGATCGGGGGTGCTGAGAGGGCTGAAGCCCAATATGTAGTTTATAAACATACAATATAATAATAATGAGTATGTGGATGAAATTCAATATAATTACAATTCAATAGAATTTCTTGTTAACTTTACACTAGTAATCATTTTGATGGGAGGGCCCCTGTTTGAATTACAGCCCTGGTTGTATCCCTTAGGACTCGCATGCTGATGTGCATAAAAAGTATGACCCATAAACAGGCTTTGTTTGGGAAAAGCTAAATTTAATGTTCAATTAAAATTATTACCATTTCAGCCAGTCCATCAGGTCAGATGAAGCTTCTGTAGCCAACAACCCCAACAAAGAGGCTGGGGATTATTTCAAGGTCAAAACAAATTCTACAAGGAATTTGGTTTCACAGCAATGTTCTGTGGAGGCTGAATCATCAGCTGGCAGGATTGGAGGGGATAGACAAAAGTCAGCCAAAGCAGTTACTGTTCAATGCCAGCCAGGTATTGAAAGAGTTAAAACAGCTCCATCTCCGAGTCGTGCATCCAATGCTCTTCCTCCTATACAAGTGAAAGGTAATAGTTTGTATTATTTAAAAACTTGACTATCAGGCAGTTTTGAATTGTAAAACATGAAAGCGATTCCAAAATACATACTTCAGTGTAATCAAGATTTGATTTATAATAGACAAAAAATTGCAGAGGATTTGTTTATATTTCAATGTTAATTCACATCATCATCATCACAATGTACATACACTCAGGCACACATGCACAAAGATGCATACACATATTTATATCTTCTAAAGTTTTGAGAAGGGTCATTAACATTGAAATGGTTCTTTGGATGATTGAACTCCTTCTCATTGTTTGTGTTGTTTAACACAACATTTAGGCCGATCCATTCTTTGGCCTTCTTTCGGTATAATATCCGAATGTAATGGGGTAAACAGAAGTTTTTTAAGATGTGAATGTGGCATAATCTAAACGGGAGAAATGGGCCACCCCCTCAAGGTCAGCCTTGATGAACACAAAAAAGCCATAATCAATGGAGAGATAGAAAAATTCACTATTGCCAACCACATCTGGAGAGAGAAAGGCGACCATCTTCCTCTCTGGAAGGAAGTCCAGATTATTGACAGAGAACACTGTTGGAAGCAGAGAAAAATCAAAGAAGCAGCTCATATCAACGTTGAGTTCAACCCGATATAGCTTCCACTGCTCAACAGACACCCATCAAACTTGGATTTTAGACCTGAAGAAGGCTGAAGAATGGATCGGCCAAAACATTGTGTTAACACAAACAAAGAGTTCAATCGTCCAAAGAACTATTTCAAGGTTAATTACCCTTCTCAAAATCTCAATTTCTTGTCTGGATTTTGTTGGACAAGGTTTTATAATCATTCTATATGTGTTGGATTGAACTAATTTTTAATCATCACTACCAAAGGTTGAGGTTATTCATGTGTTCACACATTTATATGTATCTATCTATCTATTTATGTATCCGGACTTCACCCAGCCCTAACCATTCATAGTAGAAACTTGAAATTTTTTACACACTCCCCTCAATGAGTAGGGAAAATGTTGTTTTTTTTTTGTTATTTGAAAATCACCCAAATCCTCCTAAATAGGCTTTTAGAGGGGGGGTTCAGTTTTATCTATCTATCCATCTGGACTTCGTCCAGCCCTAACCGTTCATAGTAGAAACTTGAAATTTTGTACACACACTCCCCTCAATGAGTAGAGAAAATTTTTTTTTTTGTTTTTTGAAAATTCCCCTTCAAAATAGGGTTCTAGTAGGGGGGGGGATGTTCAATTTTCAATGTAAGCTTATGCTGAATTGGTCACTAGTTTGTGCCTGCCTGTTTTTTGAAAATTCAGACATTTCTTAGTGATCACAGCCCAACTTTTTAATCGATCACCCCCAACACAACATATATGGGTAGCAGTGATTCATAATTTCCCTTGGAATGCTAGTCTTGTCTTATTCATCCATCAATTTGTCTTTCAAAGTTAATTTTATCCTTTATATTATAAGTAAAGTTTCTTCAGTTTGTACGTTTGAAGTTATTTGTATTCTTAACTAATTAGAAACCACCAATCAAAACAGTCAACATAGGTTTCTTCAGTTTTTAAGTTTGCCTGGCTGGCTATGTATGGAGCTAGAAGGCTGAAAATTTAAGCATTTACTCCTTATCATATCTTTTGTTTTTTAAGATTCCCCCCTAAATAGGCGTGTGTGTATGGGGGGTGTCTGACATTTATATGTATCTATGTATCTATCTATGTATCCAGACTTTACTCAGCACTAACCGTTCATAGTAGAAACTTGAAACTTTGCATACACTCCCCTCACTGAGTAAGAAAAATTGTTTTTTTTGTCTTTTGAAAATTCCCCTCCAAAATAGGTTTTTAGTGGGAGTTCAATATACATTGTAAGTCTATGCTAAATTGGTCACCAGTTTATGCCTGCTTGTTTTTTTTGGGTCACAGCCCAACAGAAGGCGAGAGAAGTAACTTATTCATTGATCACCTCTTTTTCCAACTTTTTAAATGATCACCCCTAACACAGCATATATGGGTGGCAGTGATTCATAATTTTCCTTGGAATGCTAGTTTCTACATGCAATCTAAATTAAAGTTGAGTAATATCTAGAGGTCTACATCTGGAGCATCTTTTATACAAGTTTGAGTTTTTTTTTTCTCAGGTGTTCATTTCCTGCCAAAATCTTTTGTTTATACCCACATGACCACCGGATTTAAATGACTGTCCTAAACCATTGAAGCTGCTGGACTAGTGAGGTTCAACTTGTACCTCTATTTCTCCTATGTGATCCTTATGTTTCTTTTGAACTGGGAGGTAGAAGTTTCAAATCATGGATACAAAATAGGTTTTGTATTGGTTTTTCATTCAAGGATTGAACTAGCATTGAGGTGCTACCCAAAAGTTGGGGGAATTTGAGCAGCCCACATAAACTGAATGTAGCATGAACTTTTATTGCTTCTCATTTTGAACAGTTCTTTATCACCTAGTTTTCACTGTCTCCTTCAAAGTACTACTTCAACGAAGATGGTGGAAACAACGTATTAGGGTAAGTACCGTATATCCTAGACTATAAGACAAATGGTTTACAAGAGTATTTGGAGGACTACTGCTTGCTGCAACTCATCCAAGCTCCAAAACTGTCCATATCAATCCTCAGTACAAAGGAACACTTATTATATAACCATGCAATGAAATAAACTGAAGGTCACCTAAAAATACTTGCTTTTGTGTCTCTGGGTTAGTGGATTTGTCCACAAAAAGTGGAAAGTCAGTGGTTATCCAATTCTGTTTATTCTTTAGCAAAAGATAAAAAAAAAGATTTAAAGAATGAACAGTTGAAATGGGTCCAGTAAAGAATTTTCAATAAACTCATATAAGCTCTTCCATCATTATTTTTGATGAGTATTTCTTTTATCTTAATTTCAGTTGCTTTTCATCACAACTACTCAGACTGTCATTCTACGGCCATTAGTAAACAGTACAGATTGGAAATTAAGAATAAGCTCTAGGCAAGCCCCTTGAGCTATGAGAGCTTTACGGCTGGCAAAAGATCAACTCTAACTGATTACTATTACGTCTTTGTGTGTTCTTTGTTTGTTGGTTGGTTATTTTCTGTGTTTAGCTGTGTTGGTTAAATGCGTTTGGTTAGAACCATATTTAGCTGTGTTTAGAAAGAAGGGCGAAACAAAAGACGCCATGTTATCAGGTCGATAGCCGCTGGTCAAAAAGACTCTTCCCAGCTCCCACTTGCGGGCCCTCATTTCCAGTACTGGAAACGGGGCTCGTTATGGGGGCTGTTGGGTAGCTCCTACTACGGCATGTTTATTGATATTAAGCATACATATATAAACATTACATCTAATGGCTGTTGAATGTTGAATAGTTTTGTTTTTTTTTTAATTTGAAATTAAACCATACTTATTCACTCTCACACTCAGAAGAAAAGCTATCTCCCTAGACTTTACTAACCCACCTACCCCACCCTGACTCTATTTGGAAAGTGATACAAGGTTACATAGAGTAATACATGGCTTGGTGAGATCAAAGGCGCCAACATGTTTCATACGGGACAAAAAAGGGTGTAATTTTTATTTTTGAAAAATTTTAAATTAAACCTTATACTTACCCATGCTCATCTGAAATTGAACAAAGAAATACTAGTCAAAAATCAATAATGGTTGATAATGCTTTATCTAATTAAAAATCAAGATCCTATAAGCTCTTTTTGAATGCATGAAGTTTTCTCAAAAATTACTTCCTTCTTTTTCAGAGAAAATGCAGAAATTAAGAAAGAAAAAAATATCAAAACATCCTTCTGAAGTAAGAGAAAAGCAAATTATGACAAACTCTTCTGTCGTCAGAGTTTCTTTCTTATTTTATGTGATTAACCCATTAACTGCAGCAGATGGAGAAGAAGAATAGTTATTACTATTACTGAAATGACTGATATTTTCAATGAGTAGGGAAAATGTTTTTTGGGTTTTTTTTTTAAAATTCCCCTCCAAAATAGGGTTTTAGTGGGGGTTCAGTTTTCAAATTAAGTTTATGCTAAATTGGTCACTAGTTTGTGCCTGTTTGTTTTTTTGAAAATTCAGACATTTTTTAGTGATCACAACCCAACTTTTTTTTATTGATCACCCCCAACACAGCATATATGGGTGGCAGTGATTTATAATTTCACTTGGAATGCTAGTCATTCTGTCTGAATTTGCATCTAAAAATCCAGTGGTTCCCAACCTTTCCGAGTCATTCCCCACTTTTGTGAATAAGATTACTAGTATCCCCCCCCCATCCTTCCATTTATTAAGTTGCAACAAAGAATAATTTCAAATAATAACTTTATTTTACATATAATTAGACAGTTTCATACTAAGAATTAGTTTAATTTTATGATTGTACAGCTGCTGCTGTGTATTTGTAACTTAAAGAAAGCAAGCGAAAATAATTAGAACACATGATTTAAAATTCCAATTTATCACAAAATAAAATAAAAACCCTGCTATCGTAATTGATATACACATCAATGTGATCACTATTCTTGTTTTTTTGCTACTAGTTCTTCGATTTGTGCATCTATTAGTGAGAGAGCACATCTTAAATCATTCTCAACTTGGAGCTTATTTCGAGCCTTTGACTTGATAGATAGAAGTGCAGAAAACCTTATCTCTAGACTTTTCCAATGTTAAAGAATTTGGACCCATTTTCCCTTTAATTTCACACACTGACATATTTGTTCTGAATGAAATCACACAACTTTCTTTGTTTAACTAGATATTTATATATATATTTTGAATTTGATTTTACAATAGCACTTTGATATTTGTATTGACTACTCTTTATATGATAGTCTTCTCTTTTCTTTTCACAATTATAGTTGTCTATTGGGCAAAGTAGGATGACTTAACTGTCAAAACTGGATTGCATCATAAGGACTGATCACCGCTAAAAAAGCTAACATATTTTTTACTTTCGTACTAAGCTGGCACGCCAATGACTGTTTGAGTTTTAGTCAAAAATGATTATTTTGTTTTAATTTTTTATTAAATCAAGTATGTTAAACCATTTTATTAATTTCTGATTGCTACCCTCATCTTAATGGTTTACAATGAATGAATAATAATAGCCTTTTTACTAAAAACAAGTTGAACAACTGAAAGTTAAGATGAAGGTAAATAGTAGTTAAAAATTAATAAAAATGGTTTACAATACTTTGTCTAAATAAAAAATTAAGTAATAAATGATCGATCGCTTTTTTTACTAAAACCAAAACAATAACACTGCCGGTGATGACATTACTGAAATTGTGATTAAACAAGCTCAAAATTAGGATGAAAATAAATAGTAGACAAAAATGAATAAAAATGGTTTTAAAAAAAAAAAAATAAAGTAATCGTTTTTTTACTAAAACTCAAACAGTCATTGCCGTGCCAGCTTAGTACAAAAGTAAAAACAATGTTTGCTTCTTTAGTGGTGATTGGTCAAATCAGTCCTTATGATGCGATCCATTTTTGATGGTTAAGTCATCCTACTTTGCTGTCTATTGTGTAAATATGTAATAAAGAGATCAAATGCTTTACAAGAAAATAGTGCAATTCCTCTGCTTCTCATTAGTTACTCCATGAAAGATAATTAAACCAATGCTATAATAATAATATTGCCACCTCAGCCTAAAAATGAATCACTGTAGCATAGTTGCTTCATTTTGTCACAATACCTCTATTCTGTACACTTATCTCTCTGTCACCCTAGATTTTACTAACCCACCTACCCCAACCCTACACTTCGGACAGTGATACAAGGTTACATAGAGCAATACATAGTTTGTTAAGATCAAAGGCGCTGACATGCGACTGACTGGAGTTGTCAGTTTCATACAGGAATGGATGTTATTTAAAATTAAACCATATACTTACTCTTACTCTCACTCTATCTATCACTCTCTCACTCTCCCATGTTCTCACTCTCACTCCAACCAAGCTTTTCTACAAACGCCTAAACATCATAATGCTATGTCACGGTGGTGGTGAAATGTATGTGTCCATTTCACAATGGATTATTATTGTAAATCGAGCACCCCCTAAAAACAAAATGAAATAGCTGTTTTTAGAAGGTGGCTACTGGTCTACACATGTAAATTTTCAAGGCTCTATGCCAAAAACTGTCACCAGGAGCACTGACACACACAGACAGACAGACAGACAGACAGATGAGTGAAAAGGGAAGAATACCTAGCCACCATGTTTTTTGTTGTTTAGTCAGGTCGGTGATTGTGGCTATGGTGATTCAATAATAATAATCTCCTTGCAATAGAGCCAGACCCTGTCTGACAGTATAATGGATGTGTTCATACTATGAATTTTTATTCAGATAAGAAAAAGACAAGAGTTTTAAAAATATCTAAAACTAAAATAAGTTGATTAATTAATATTTATGTCCAGTCTTCTCTCTCTCTCTCTCTGTACAGGTACGACTGAGAAAAAAGGCTGTGGACAACAAAAACATGTTGTGAAACTGCAGATGTAACCCATCTTAAACTCCCACTGGTACAAAAGGCAAACACAATGTCTATAAAAATATCTCGCTCGGTTATTCTTTGTGTTGACTGAGAGAGACCACTTATTTTTATAACATGAACTGATACTGAGGGAAACAGTAAGAAGATATGTGGATTACAAGCTTAGACCTGGGTGGATGTATCTATGTCCCTCACTGTAGGAACTCCATTTGTCCTCCCCTCTCTGGGCTAGTTTACCCAAATAGGGTTCCCTTATCTTTCTCCTGTCAGTCTCAGTTTGGCCTCTCATTGATCAGAGGCTACACCGAGAAGACAGTCTTTAATATAACCATTTCATCTGACACCTTATCTTATATTACCTAACTGGATTGTCTTAATCAATATAAATAAGTAAAATTTGAATTTATTTCAACATAGATAAGAAATATACTATCAAATAGAATTCTTTTGTAATTATATGTATACAAAATATGTCATTTTTTTTTTTAATGGACAACTCTGTCTGTTCCCACTGTCATTATGGAGAATGTGTTGCCATGGATGACTACCATCGGCACACGCTGGAAGAGCCAGGTGGTCTCATGCGGTTCGTTGTGGCGTTGAACAGCTTTGGAGCCTATTCTGTGGATGAGTTTCAATGCCTTGGGCCCAATCAAGCCAGACATTTCGACCACAACCGGTACAAACTTGTATCTATTGGTTAGTGAGCGATATTTGACTATCTTCCACACCTTGGCTTGTCGGGCAAGACTAACTGGCTCAAGGGCCGATGAGATCAGGTTGCCGTTTGCAAAAGAATCACTGCAAGTGGCATCCCAAATTAGTGGTTTGTTGGCTGAGAATGGGAAAAGAGTTATCCTGTCTGGGTGTTTACCATCTTCAATTTTTACTTGAGACAGAAATAATAATGTTATAAAAAAAATGAATTCACAACCTTTTCCTGGTTAAGATTTATACAAGTATAATGTCATAAAAGATTCCTAAAGACTAGAAGTAAGTGGATGTGGAATGCCTGACTGATGGAAGCGGTGTATCAGGGTGAAAAATATGAACATGTTGACGTCCAAAGATGAGTACATCACTATGAAAAAATATTTTTGGCAACAGAGTTTCAATGCTGTAGAGTTTGGTCATAAATAATACCTGATAATATCTGTTTTGATTCCACTAGAAATAATAAAATCCTACTATATTTGGTTTAGAAGACAATTAAGTTTCTATAACATAGTGGTAGGGAGTGTACTTATTTATGGGCGATACTGTAAGTTGGCAAGCAATCAGAGGGGACCTTTCTGCACATATGTGAACAAACATTCTCTTGTGGGGTTACTGAGTCGGCAGTGCAGCACAATTGATTGAGATGTGTGACCGTCGCAATCACAATGATCAAGCGAGTCATTTCTTCATGTCTCATGGAAGGTTTTTGTCAAAACATTGCATCACCCAGGTCTGTTAGCCCCCTACAATCTAGATTTAGCTCCCTGTGACTTCTGGCTTTTCCCAAAGCGATTTCAGACTGTGGATGAGAACAAGGCAGCTGATGGCGATCTGGAAAGAGGACTCTTAGACTGTTTTGAAAAGTGGAAGGGATGCTGGGATAAGTGTGAGGGGTCCCAAGGAGAGTACTTTGAAGGGGACTAAGGTGCCATTGCCTTAGGTAGGCTATTTTTTTGTTAATATTAAATTGCTGGATACTTTCCGGACAGAGCTCATATGTAACCAAGTTTCTATTTTGTGAGGGCAGTAATCCTTTCCTGTGCACTCCTTATTTAAGAAGTATATTTTCAATTCACCACACGTACTTGAACCTTGACTTAAAGACATCTCCAATTCCATGATTTTTATCTGTGATAATCATAGTTCCCTCTAAGCTGTGCGCATGTGCAAGCACTCACACGTTTTGCAACCTGCGCACAAAGGAAATTAATGTGTTCACAAAAAATTTCAAATTCTGAGTTTTTATTGATTCACTATGTCAAATTCAAAAGTGTGCACATACTTTTGTCACAGAAAAAAAATTTGCATGTTCGAGTGCACACATGTTTTGTAACCAGTACACAAAGGAAATTAATGTGCACACAAAATTTCAAAATTCTGTAAATAGCTTACTGAGTTTTTATTGAAAAAATATTGATTTACTATGTCAAATTCAAAAGTGTGCACATGAAAAAAATTTGCACAACATAAGATTTTTGTGCACACTGTCTACTAACAAGCCTGAAAGTCAGACCATAGATGTGCTATTTAAACACAAGTTCAGTTAAATGTTTAAAAAAATAAATACTGAGATAAGATATGTTAAAAAACAATGCAATATGAGATATGTTAAAAAACCACTGCAATATGAGATATGTTAAAAAAACGTCTCAGCTTCTCAAAAAACAAACGCAACCTTATGTCACAGTTTGATTTCGAGAATTGATTTTAAAAAAAGAACTAACAAATATTTTATTAGAGAAGCGTAGCGCATCTAAAGATTAGAGGGAACATTGGTTATAATCATGTTGCACTATCAAGACTCTGGTTGCAGATCCTTGTACAATTGACGTAACAGAGAGAATCAAGATCATTCTTTGTTCCATTTCAAACCAGATTTCTTGTCATTCTGTCTGAATTTACATCTAAAAATCTAGCCAGTGGTTCCTAACCTTTTCGAGTCATTCCCCACTTTTGTCAATAAGACTACTAGTATTCCCCCCTTCCATTTATTAAGTTGCAACAAAGAATAATTTCAAGTAATAACTTTATTTTACCTATAATTAGACAGCTTTATAATAAAAATTAGTTTAATTTTATAATTGTACAGCTGCTGTTGTATATTTGTTACTCAAAGAAAGCAAGCGAAAATAATTAGAACACATCATTTAAAATTCCAATTTATTACAAGAAAAATAAGAATTCTGCTATTGTAACTGATATACACATCAATGTGATCTCTGTTCTTGTTTTTTTGCTACTAGTTCTTCAATTTGTGGATCTATTAGTGAGAGAGCATGTCTTAAATCATTCTCAACTTGGAGACTTGATAGATAGAAGGGCAGAAAACCCTATCTCTGGACTGGACTTTTATTTTTACCTAATAGCCCCTTTGACTACTACACCCACCCCCAGGAGGGGAATTCCCCCACCCCCGGCTGGGAACCACTGATCTAGACAATTGTGGATTTGTTGGGATTTGAGAGTTATACCCTATCATTCAACCCATGCATGCCATAATGGTAGCAAGGGTAGTGGTAGTGGTAGTGTGTGTGTGTATATATAGGTTTACCTTGCTAAAGTGGAGTCTTCCCATAAAAATCTTTTGTAAACAAAAATGGCATAAAGCGAAGCAGCAATTACCATTAATTTATATGGGAAAATTTT
>VCCN01000192.1:1927351-1941045 GCA_006491835.1 Architeuthis dux | reverse complement strand
TCAAAACATGAAGCTAACTATTCAGCATTTTACGAAGAAAATGTCAATCTTTCTTCATAAGGGTTATCTAAAATCACTTTTACAAATCTGAATGTGATTCTTGGTATATCTGTCATAGCACCAACAAATCTTTCTTCTCTCAATCAGTCAATTCGTTTGCATTTCAGAACCTTTGAAAAGGACTCTAGGTCCCCTCTGATGGTTGCCAAGTTAAGTAAAGGCTGCACAACTGATTCTTGAGATATTAAAAATGGTTGGTTCTTTTCTTGGACAGACTTTGTGTCGGCAGGACTAATCCATTTGAATAAGTAGAGTTGATTTTTCATTTTTTTTTTTGTCGAGGTGATATTAGGGATTAATCACTTCCTTCACTACACAGATTCCAAGCTTTGTCAAGCATTCATGTCCCATTGACTGTGGTGTACATTAAAGGTAGGAGATATTCTAAGCAATAATGGATTCTATACCTAGCAATAACCTCTCTGGCAATCTCATTCGCATTACCTCGTCCCTAAAAAAACAGGTTATACTTTTTGTACCCTTCCGGCATCTGTGTCATAACTCTATTTGTCAAATAATGATATTTTGACAAAGTAGGAAGACTTAACCGTCAAATGGATCGCATCATAAGGACTGATCACTACTAAAAGATTTTTCATTTAATTTTAACCGATGAAGTATTATAAATCATTATTAATATTTATGACTACTTTTTATTTACAGCCTAATTTTATGTATATATATTTATATTATTTACTTTATCTGAGCTCAATGTTTTAGTTGCTTTTTTTAATTCTTTTTAACTGACCAGCCTGAGTAAAAGTTATGATAAACAAAAAGGGAATTCTTTTTAGTGCAAAAGAGTATAAAAAGTATAACCGCTAAAATGCACCAACTTGAAGTATCGTCATTCATGTAAGAATAGATGTAGGCCCATATTGGAATACTGGAATAACTTACTAAGTGGGAAAACAACCCAAGAATCCATGGACCTCCTAGAGAAGGGTACCAAGAGGCTGTTGATGATTGTGTTCCAAACAGGACAATAAACATTCAAGAAATTCCCAAACCGCCGTGGTTAAACCAAAAAGCTCTACCCGGAAAGAATACTCCAGCTGGATTCGGTTCCTAAACACAATGCGAGGGCAAGAATATACTGATTACCACATAAAAAGGAACCAAGCTGCACATTCAAGCAAGTCTGCGAGACGAAAATATGAGAAGTCACTGGCAAAAGAGTGCAGAGCCAATCCCAAATGTATATGGAAGTACCCCCGAGCTGCAAACAAAATTCACCGACATACCGAATCTGCAAAAAACTGATGGTAGCTATACAGCCACTGATAAGGAAATTGTTGAAACATTAAATGAGCAATACTACAGATCTTTCACCAAGGAAGACCTGTCTAATGTTCCCAACATACATCCCAAATTGATATTGACTGAATATCTAGACAAGATCACTATAAGTGATGCTGATGTAATGGAGATCCTAAAAAGATTACAGTCTAACCAATCTCCAGGTCTTGACAACATACACCCAAGAGTACTGAAAGAGGTGATAGACACACTAGTCATTCCACTCACTATCATATACCAAAAGAGTATAGAATCAAGTGAACTACCAACACACTGGAAAGAAGCAGTCAAAGAAGTCCAATATTCAAAAAAGGTGATAGAAGTGACCCAGGGAACTACCGGCCTGTTTCTCTAACATCTATTACTTGCAAAATACTGGAAGAAATAATAGTTTCTAAAATCATCAAACATATAAAATCCAACAACATGGCATATAAAGAACAACATGGATTTACTCAAGGAAAAAGTGTAACCACAAACTTATTGGAGACCTTAAATATTTGGTCGGAAGTCCTGATGCACAATATCCCGGTAGATGTCCTATACCTTGACTATAAAAAGGCTTTTGACACAGTTCCACATATGCGCCTTATTAACCAAGTGGAGAGCTTTGGTATTACTGGACAAATGCTGCAATGGATTAGATCATTCCTGACCAACTGCTGCCAGAAATTTCGGATAAATGGAGAAGACATCCTGGTCCCCAGTCCTCAGTGGCATCCCTCAGGGATCCACCCTGGGGCCAATACTGTTCTCACTGTTTGTGAATGATCTGCCAAGAGATATCTGTACCCTCATAAGTATGTTTGCTGATGACACAAAAATCCACTCAGCGTTAATGTCTGATGAATCTGGAGACCTACTTGTGGAAGACCTCAGCACATTGCACCGGTGGGCCAAATCTATGCAGATGAAATTTCATCCCGACAAATGCAAGGTCATGTACCTAAGTAGAAACAACAAAAAAAGGTACTACACCATGATTAAAGATGACGGAACACAACACACACTGAAGGAGAAAGATCTTGGCATTTATATAGACAACTCACTTAACTTCACTGTGCATATACAAAACAAAGTGAATACAGCAAATAAAACACTCGGCTACATAAGACACTCATTTAAATTCATGGATGAGGAGAGCTTTCTACTGCTGTACAAGTCTCTGGTACGTCCTCCATCTGGAGTTTGCTTCCTGTATATGGTCTCCTAACCTGAAGTACAAATCAGATGCCATAGAAAGAGTTCAGAGGAGAGCCACCAAGATCATTCAGAGATTGGGAAATAGATCCTACACTGAAAGATTAAAACAACTTAATCTAGAAACCCTTGAATACAGAAGAAAATGTGCTGACATACATAGTGGATACTGACGTTCATTGCTCAAAATGCCCTGATAAGAAAATGCTGACTTCATCTATGTGCAGTAAAACCAGAGGACACAGCCATAACTACAAATTCAGACCTCCACTGGTGTTAGGAAAAATTTTGTCTTGGCAAGAGTGGCAGTCTAATTGAAAAGACAGTCACATCCGAGAATATCAATATATAAAAAAATAATCTTTGATCGGATATCGAACATACCAAGTTTAACTACCATTTTTCTTATTAGTTTAAACCCAGCCCAATTATGCTGAAGCTGGCTTAATGATGCAATTAACTGCTCTCAAAAAAGCCTATTTCAAGTATATTGAAGTATATATTAATTTGTTCCCCTTTGTTATTTTTTTGCTTATGAAACCTCAACATTTATTTGATAAAGAGAAACACTTCTATTCATATAAAATTTCATCTACAAATTCTTTTAATTTTTTTTAGGTGATAGTGATCAGTGTGCACGTACAAGCGCTGTGTTCATTGCCCGTTCAGGTGGCCGAAGTCATGTTGCTGGTAAGTCATTTTTTACATATTAAGTAGAATTCTTTCAAATAATTTAAGTGCTTTCCAAATATTATATATATTCCGCTCCCTTGTTTATTTAAGTCTTGACTTAGTAAGAGCCCCGCCCCCTCTCTGTGCTCTACGACTTTTCCAGTTCAGAGGATTTTAGGTTTCAACCCGCAAATGATTAATATATTATATATATATTATATAGTTTATCTTGCTTGGACAGTGTCGAGGGCACATTGCCTGCAGGCACACAAAGCAATGCAGTTGGACCTTTGTTAGGTGATGATCCAACATATATATGTATATATATATATTGTATGTACATATTTGTTATGTAGATGGTGTTGATTTATGTGAAAGTCTATGTACAAAATATCACCTTGAGAAATATTAGTTATTATTTTTAAAAATATTTTTTATATTGGTATCATTGATTAAAATGTTTTGGTTTTAATTGTTTTTTCATGGTTCAAGTGTCTCGAGTGGTAAATGCCAATGGTCCTCAGTTGAGGGTACTGAGTTGTACACCTTCCATGACAAATCTGCCCAACGTAAAAAGTGAGCCTGATTCCATGATGCACAATTCTGACATGACCGTGGCAGGAGGACTTACTATCAAGCAGGAACCCAAAGACGTCCCTCCTGGAATCGAAGAGAGGCTGAAAAATATGGAAGCCCATCTCAAAGTAGCTCCTGGTCAGTATGATCTTTTGTAAAATAAAAATAAAAAATGTATGTGGCCTCCTAATTTTATGATAGTTTTCACTGTGAATAGTTTTTCTGAGGACAGTGTAAAATGATATTTAAATGTACACATATATGCATATGCAGCTACATATATATTTGGTACACATACAATAGTGTGGTCCAAAGATTTAAGACAAAACTTTTTTTAAATTAAATTAAAATAAAGTAAAAACTGTATTATTTAAAAAAAAATATTACATAGATAGCTGAAGTTTTTTGTTTGAACAGTCTGTTCTAAAAACCTATTTAGGGAGGGAATTTTAAAAAACCAAAAAAACCCAACATTTTCACTACTCTGTGTGTGTGTGTGTGTGCATGCACACACGCACGCATGCAAAATTTCAAGTTTCTACTATGAAAGGTTAGGGCTGGGTGAAATCTGGATACATAGATACATATAAAATTTGTCTTTTTTTCTTTCTTTCTTTTATTTGTATATCTACTTTTGATCTTCAAACGTCTATCCTTTTTCTTTTTTCTTTTCTTTCCCCAGATTCCATTTCAGACAAGCCAGAAGTCTTTGAGAGGCTAAAGGCACTTGAGAAAAGAATTCTCTTTCTGGAAAGCATATCTCCGGAATATTTCAATCTTCATGTAATGTACCCTCTGCAATTTATCTTTCAAATACAGTAAACCCTTGTTAAAACGGACTAAGGGGGGTTGCCCGTTTTAGCCGATTGTCTGAGTTAACCGATGGTAGGGTTTAATACTGTATACTTACTGTCACAGCACACAGTATACTCTCAAGCATGTGCGTCTATCATGGTATATCGAGGCTAAGGTCAAACAACATTTATACATGTGAGATGCGAAAAACGGATTAAAAACGATATTAAAATAAATGTTTCGTACAGAATAAACACTGGGTAACAAAAAAGACAAACTCAGGGATTTTTTGCTGGGCAATAAAACAGGAAATACTCCGGGGATAGAAAAATAGTCCTTGTTTGAGGAAAATAGTGGGGTTTCAAAATGTTGATTTTGGTCCACAGCCTTTAGAAAAAGCAAAAGAAAGAAGAGCCTGGTATAGGCTCTTCTTTCTTTTGCTTTTCCTCGAAGATTGTTTCTCCCTTCGTCGGATTTAAAAAAACGCCTCAGTCGGCTGGGCTGCGAGCAGCAAACTTTCGTGCCTCCGTCCTCTTCACCGCTTGGGTGCCTCTCTGCCTTTCTTCGCGCTGAATTCAAATCCTGGGAAAACGGGATCTTCCCAGAATCTTTCCTTTGTCTTTCGCCCGCCAATTTTCTAAATCTTGGACAGACGAGATTCCACCGTATTTTTCTCTGTTTACAGTTTGTCGTTCTTCAGGGGAGGTAAATCAGATGGACGATCCAAGAGTTATCTCCCTTCTGTTCTCTCACATTGCCCCACAAGTTTTTTGGCATTTTTGTAAATAAAAACTAACTACTTATCGCTGTACGAGTATTCACCCTATTCCTAGTTTTCTCTTTTTTTTTCCTGAGATACTCAGCTGTGTCCCAGCCACCGGTTGTTATCGGCAATTCACCACGAGTTCGTCTCTTTTTGACTTCGTTTCTGTTTTCATCAAAGCTGGGTGACTGCCTCCTTCCACATTTGTATTTGGCGTTAGCCTCAGTATCATTTCCCATTTTCTTCAATCTCATCCTTGTTTGGGAAATTATTTTTTTTGTCTGTTATCTTGGCATTGTTAAGGGGCTTTGTTTCTTCCCATTCCACTTGTCCCATTTCTACCAGTACAATTACATCTGTACTCTCTTCCTTTATCCGAACATCGACTTTGTCAAATTCAGATTGACACTGGTCTATTCCCATATCCCTTGTCTTCTGATTCAAAAATATTATTGCCTCTTCCATGTGATCTCTGGTTATCGGCTGGCATTCACTCAGCCTGTCCTTTTTCACGAGTGCTAGAGTCATTTCTGCAATTTTTTGCTCAGCTACTTCCAGTTGAGACTTTCTCTCAGCTAGTTGCTCCTCAAGTTGATTTTGTTGCATCTTTCCCTTGGCTAGCGCCTCACTATGAGTGATTTGTAGTCGGTGCGTATCCTGATGCACCGCTTTCAGCTCCCTGTCGAGTATGGCAGACTGTTCCCTCAGTTCTGCTAGGCAAAATGTCCTCTGGTTTAGCAACTGCCTCAATGCGTTTCATTCTTGCTTGGTACCGTCCAACATGGCCTGCACATCTCTCCTCTCGCTATCTAAACGAGTGGCCTCTTCCCTCAGGAAATCTATGAGACCGTCTCTCTCTTGAGATAACAGCCTTTGCTTATCTTCCGTGATCTGCAAATCTTTGCCTCGATCCCTTGACTCCTTAAGATCTTCCTTAATGTTCCTTCCCCTGCAGCAGCTGGGTTTCCTGGAGGGTACACCTCTTTTCCGCAGCCGTCAGCCTCTCTGTGTAATTTCCAACCATATGAAAAATCCCCATTTCAACAGACTCCACAACCTTTCCTATATCCAAGGATGTGTTTATGTCATCAGCACTGTGTTTGTATCTGCCTTTCTTCGCGCTGAATTCAAATCCTGGGGAAACGAGATCTTCCCAGAATCTTTCCTTTGTCTTTTGCCCGCTAATTTTCTAAATCTTGGACAGACGAGATTCCACCGTATCTTGTCGTTCTTCGGGGGAGGTAAATCAGATGGACGATCCAAGAGTTATCTCCCTTCCGTTCTCTCACACTTACGATATTGGATAGTATATATACACTGAACATGATACATCATATAACTATATAAAACATCTATATATGTTATGAAATTATTTAACATATAACAGATCTAATTAAGAGGAGTCAGTCCTCTGAAAATCTCTAAACCGTTATAAGTTTGTTTACTTCTAAATGTGGAGAAGTAATTGTAGTAATAATTTTGAAGTGGTCCAGTTACGATACTATGCTATGAATTTTATTACAAAATATCCTTCTCATAAGAAAATTCATTCAAAATGGAATACATCTTGAAAACTTTATTAAAATCGGCCCATTACTTTATTTTTGGTGAAATTTTAAAATGTGTGTGAAAATTTTGCTAAAATTTCTGAATGCAAATTCTACTAGTTCACCAGTTTGTGAATGTAAACAAGTTTTCAACCCCGATTATCTCAGAATTACAGAAATAATTTTTAGTTGATAATTTTCTGCAATCTTTCTTTTTATTACATAATATGATAAAATCAATAGATTTCAAGTTACGGATATTTTCATTGACACACGGACGGTCACTCTCTTAACTCAGATTTTGTCCATTATATCCGGTTTAACAGGGTCCGTTTAATGCAACTTTTGCAACTGTAGTCATTCTGTAGGTTGATTTCCAGAGGAGTTAATTTCTGCAAATCATCATGGTGTGACTGTCCTCTGTCCTGCTCTGATGAATCATTGAGTTGAACACTGCCTCTGTATTGTAAATAGGAAGTATTGGTTCATCCCGGATGGTTTGTAGTGATACCCACAACCTATAGCTGCTATTGCATAAAGTTTTAGGATGTTCACTGCTGTTTTTCCTCACAGAAGGGGGGAACTAGATTTCTACCACATCTGTTAGACCATTTGAATTGTAGTCCGATGTTGAGCTTTAGTTTTTTGAGTATATTTGAATGCATATAGAATGTCATATCTTTCTCTTTGTCTCTCCAAGCTGTAAATCTTTAATATTTTTAGACATTGGTAATAGTTTTCATTTCATGTAGAATATTTGTTTTTGTTTAAAATAAAATCATAAAATATTTGAGGAAAAATAGATGACTTTGATATAGATGATTTAGAGAAATTTATGTTCTGTGAATTAACAGGAATGAAATGACTGTCATCCACAGTTAAGGGGTTTTAAGCTCCTAGGGGATGTATCTGTGATCAGAGACATAAGCCTGTCAGGTGTAAGTCGATGGATGACTGCATTGACATTAATTAACAGGTTTCAATTCAATTTTTATCTCTGTTAATTTTAAGCCATTTTTTACTAATTTAAAAATTTCAACCTTCCACTTGTACTTGAGGTTTCGTAGGGAGGTTAGTGAGCTAGTGTACTTCTGAGCAATCCCTAATGAGTTCTCAACACTTGTTGTCTTGTGCCAGACTAAGCTAAGCTTAGTAAATGCCCATAAATAGTAAACTTTAGAATAATTAGAAATAATAAGCGTCTTATTATTCAAATAGGGGTTATAATTTTTATACATTTCCGCACTTATGGCGTCCAGGGGAGATAACTCCTTTTGTCAATTAAAGATATTTTTCATTTAATTGTATCCGGTGAAGTATTATAAATCATTATTATTAATTTTTATGACTCCTTTTTACTTACAGCTTAATTTTCTGTATATATATTTATATTATTTACTTCGAGCTCAATGTTTTAGTTGCTTTTTTATTCTTTTTAAACGACCGGCCTGAGTAAATGTTATGATAAAAAAATTCCATTTTCATGGATTAAAGATATTTTTCATTTATTCTTATTTGATTGCTACTTTAATTCTTTTTAACTGGTCTGACTAAAAGTAAAGATAAAAAAACTTCTCTTTCACGGCTTTGTTTGTTTTAAAATGAACTGTTAAAAAGATTTTTCCTATAAAAATAAACTGAACACCAAGCCGTGAAAGGGAAGTTTGTTTTATAATAAAAATAAATGAAAAATATTGTGAAGTAGGATGACTTAACCGTCAAAAATAGATTGCATCATAAGGACTGATTTGACCGTTCACCGCTAAAGAAGCTAACATTTTTTTTACTTTCATACTAAGCTGGCATATTTGAGTTTTATTAAAAATCGATTATTTTATTTAAAATTTTTTATTTTTTATTAAATCCAGAATTGTAAACCATTTTTATTAATTTTTGACTACTATTTACATTAACCCTAATTTTTAGTTTGTTTAATCACTATTTCAGTAAGGCCGGAACCGGCAGTGTTATTGTTTTATTCATTTATTGTAAACCATTTTACACATTCTGATTTAAAAAAAAAAAAAAAAAAAAAAAAAAAAAAAAAAAAAAACTACTAAAAATTAAGATGAGGGTAAATAGCAGTCAAACATTAATAAAAATGGTTGACAATACTTGATTTAATAAAAAATAAAATAAAATCGTTTTTTTTTTTTACTAAAACTCAAACATTGTCATGCCAGCTTAGTACGAAACGGTGATTTGTCAAATCAGTCCTTATGATGCAATGCCTTTTTGACAGTTAAGTCGTCCTACTTTGTCAAAATATCGTTATTTGACAAAGGGAGTTATCTCCCCTAGACGCCAGAAGTCTGGAAGGGTATAAAATGTATAACCGTTCGAATAGAGAAAAGAGAAAAAGATTTGTTAGCAAAATCTTTGCAGATGAAATTTTAAAAAATCCGTGCACTTTTCTTTATTAATTTTTCTGATTTTTGTAATTTCTTGTCATTCCAGCTGCAATCTTCCAGAATAAAGAAACGGAAAATACTGGCAAGTCCTTGCAAAATCACAGACCCAACAGAGAAGGTAAGGAAATTAGCAGGGGAGGTAACTTTTGGATCACAGCCACTCCCCGATTAACGTTGTTCGATTCCTGAAAACCACGACTTTAAATGAAACAACGTTGAAACCGATTCTACCATAGACACACTTACATAAACAGGGGGGGGGGCATCCAGGAGTTAATCCATATTATCAAAAACATCTAGAATCCAAATTGGGGAAGTGTATTTTAGTGTCCCAAATTATTGCGCATGTTTGACGGTGCTTTTTAAGGGTCACACATGCGTGAAATTAACATGTATGTTTCCTGTTTGTTTTGAGGGTCACACGTGTGTAAATTTTCATTGAAAAATCAAAATAACTCGTTTTCATTTAATCTGTATTCGTGCCTTTCGTGAATTTAAGTTACAATCCTTTAAATTCAGAAATGACCTCAACTAAGGTGGGTAAAGATCGTATTATTCATGCCCTTTCGTAAATTTAAATTAAATACATTCACGTTAAAAACCTTTTTAATTCAGAAATGTCTCCAACTAAGATGAGTAAACATTGTATTATTAAAATCATTATTTGTGTCGCAGTATTTTGGACGCTAAACTTCCCTAGATTCTAGATGTTTAGATATTTAATTTAGATTCTAGATGTTTTTATAAATATGGATTAACTCCTGGATGTCCAAGGGTTATTTAATTTATTGTAGTGAAGGATTTTCGAGACTAACTCATCACTTAATTCGTAATTTCTCCAACAATATTTTCTTCACCATTTTTTTTTTTTTTTTTTTTTTTTTTTTTTTTTGGACAATTTAAACTCATCTATGATGTAGTCATAACGTTTCAGCCGATTCATTTCTACGGCCCTCTTCAGGTGTAAATAAGAAGAAAAGTTTACATTGTCTGAAAAAAAGATAGTATGTTAATGACTCTTTTCAAAGTTATAGACAATATTTTATATTATTGTATATTTATATCTTTTCTCAACAACATTATAACATTGAATGAATCAACGTTAATCAAAGAGTTCCTCTGTTAGGTTTTTTCTTTTTCTTTCTTTCATTTGATAAAAAAGCAACAATAATAAGATGGAGCAAAACTAACCTAGAAATAAAAATATTGGAAATACTTCATCAAAAAATTGTGCCGGAGAGAATGGGTGTCATAATGATGACAGATTTGTGCCCTGCTTAACACTTGCTGCTTCTCTGCTTCAAATGGTGAAGACAATTTCTATGAAAAACGGGCTGCCGATGTGTGGCATGCGAGTTCAAGTCTTGAGTTGGAAGCTAGCGGTTGAAGTGTGTATTGACCTGGAGTTGTGATAAAAAGCAATAATAAAATGGAGTAAAAATGTTGAAAATGCTTATTAGATGTAGCAGCTGAATGTTCCTCAGCAAGTTCCTGCAGAACACTAACTCACACTATGAAATTATGGATTTAAACTATGTATTTATTGAATCATATCCTATTTGAAAATAATCACCATCATGAACTCTTGCATTACATTTAATTTAAATATCTGGGGGTGGGGGAGATTTCACAAAAGATAGGTGAATTATAGTAAAATAGCTAGATAGATGGAAATCAGATCATTATCATTGGTGTGTGCAAACGTGGACCCAACAATATTTTCAAAAACTAACTTGCTAAAAGTTACCACGGACAGAATATTTCATGGGGATTTGTTGTGTGGTCCCTGAGTTAAGCTATCACATACAAACAGACGGACAGACATTTGGTGAATTATATTACATGTACAACACTGATATTGCAACAACTGATGGTTTTGCTTCTCTTTTAGTCTTTACAAAATTAGAAGTGGATTTGAGATTCTCATGACAGCCAGATTAATTTACATAGCTGGGACTGATGTCAATGTTGGTCTCTTAATTTTGTGAGAATTTTAGCTTATTTTGCTTGCATTAACATTTGCAATAATGTCTGAAAGAGATGCAAATGTCAGTTAAGCGTAAACATCAGTTCATATTGATCCCAGGCAGGTTGAACTAATATATATTCAGCAGCGTGGTGTTACCAAACCGAGTCTTGGCTGATCAAAGGACACGTCTCTCACATTTGGTAAAATGACGTGATTAAAGAAAGACATGTTACGTGACCAACTAAGTACATGTCATGCTGATGTTTATTTGAACATAGACCACCTATATAAAGTGATCAGTAAGTATTACTTAGTAGAGATAGTATTTCATGCAGCGCATTCATGTGCAAAGGTCTTTGTTCCTGTCTTTTTATTTTTTAATATGTATCTGTTGTTAGGATTTAAAAGAAAGGTCTATATTTGTTTTGTTATGAATTTGCATGTTTGTTGTTCTACTTATACGTCATATTTGTAATAGGATATGTGGTAAAAAAAATCATATACTTTGTTTACAATTCAGTACTTTTGGTTTTTATTTTCTTTCTTGTGTTTTAATTTTCAGGATTTGAGTTTGGTTGAAATTGATGAAAGAATGAAGCGACTTCGAAACATTCTGATGAACAAACAGATGCATTTAGACAACACTTGAAGGAGATGAATTGGCGTTAATGTTTTTCCTGATTTTAACAACAACGTCACGTCTGTTAATCTCTGCTGGTGCTTGAGATGTCTCAGTCAGAATATTTCATAGAACTTTGTTGTTTGCTAATCAGAATGCTGTCAAGTTTTGTGGGTTTGAGTAAGACTCAATAAAGTTGTTATTTGAATGAGAAATGTTGCTTTCAAATAAAGCTTCTAGTTCTTTGAATCTGACTTTTTTTTTTTAAAGACTTTTCACTGCTCTGTAGAACAAATATAAGCAGTAAACAAAACAGCAAAAAAAAACTTCTGAAATCTTATTTTTCTTTTTAATATGCCAATGCAAATACACCTAGAAATCAATTTCTTTTTCTCACTTCTGTTCTTCCATAGATTCCAACTCTACTGTAGGGCTCTTTGCAGCATTTAACAAAGAGATTTAAACTACTGATGACTAATGTAATTTTTAAAATTATTATTAAAACTTCCTTATATGATTTTATATTGTTCAATTTGGTTTATTAAAATTATTATTTATTTTACTTTTATAACATTTTTGGTGGAAAAACAACTTTTTCTGATGTTCCTAAAATATAAGCAATTCCAAATGTACTCGTAAAATCATTTTAAGAATTATCCAGTTCATTCCCTGTCAAACTAAAGATCATTGAAAAATATTTGATAAAAATCAATGTTTCCTTAATCATGTTGGAAGTGATATGTAATCCTAGTGCTTCATAGAAATACAAGCACAGCTAAAACTATAAAGTACTCAGCATGGGTAGAAAAACACAGTAAGACACTAATTATATATTGATTAAACCATTAAATGGCACACAGAATTAAGAATGTTTAAACAAGTTATAAAAACTCATATACATGAAATACTGAAGCATATAAATTAACAACATGCAATTTTGAAAACAAAAACTCTGATACAAATCACTTACTCTGAAATGTAAGATCCTTGCCCACGAATCACAGATATTAGTCCATTGACTTTGTTAAATTTTGAATTTCTTCAGCTGTAATAGCTTCCACACTTGTCACAATAGCTTATCATAAATCTTCTTTGGTAGCAAACTGATGCCCATCTTCATATACCTTCCCCTTGAAACCTATTCTAGTCAGGTAGTCTACTGTTGCATGCACACTGTGCCAAGGGGCATTGTCTTGCATGAAGATAAGTTTCATACGTAAGCTGAGAGACTTGTTCATAAACCAAGGCTGAAAATTGTGCCAGTGCAGTCATTACTACATCTGGTAATTTCAAGATGTTAGCTACGAATATAATACATACTACGAGTAGAAATTTCAAATACAGTTTACAATTAATAAAAATGCTTATTATTTTACTTGCATTTGGTTTTTCCACAGATTTCTGCTTCGTAGCTGACAGTAAGAGTTTCAGTGAAACTCTTACTGTTATGTATATATATGTTGTATAGTGTCTGTTCTGGACTTGGAGAGAAAGGAAACTCGAAGACTTGTTTATAAAAATATCTCGACATATTTTTATTACACAACATACATCTTTGTCGGCCAGAGAGTGAAGAGTGGGAGAGAGATAAGGAGAACCGCCAGTCTGTCCCCAACAGGGACAGTGGTCTTGTGCCTTTCGGATCCGCTGATGTCTGCATCTTCTTTGAGTGTCGGGATTTCTGTCTGCTTCCAGGGATACGCTGTTTGGGTCTGCTTTATAGGTCTCTCTAATGCTTAAGTGGTGTCAATCACCAGTTCCCATTTCCTGTTTTGAACACTGA
>VCCN01000192.1:1909503-1919996 GCA_006491835.1 Architeuthis dux | reverse complement strand
ATCTCAAAGTCTATAGTCCACGATGTATAAGCAATTCGAAGATTTTAAAAACAGGATACTACTTCCAAACTATTTTCAGTTCCCAGTGTTTAGCCTTTCCTCTCTGTCCTTTTCCCACTCCAAAGGATCAAAATAAGCCGACTAGAAAAGCTTTCTCTACAAAAAGAATTGCCAATAATTCTGAAATTTAAAAAACAAATCTCCATTTTTTTCACACTCCACACTCTCCCCAAGATTTTTTCTCCAGTATATATCGTAGCAATTTACTTTGGGCTGTAAAACTATTTTAAGCCTGCCGTAAAAATCGATCCATTCATTTAGTTTTCAGAGATCAAAATATTTTCTTCTCTTCGACTGGAACGCCAGATGGGCCAGGCGAAAATCAATAAAGTCGTCACCCCCGATCCCGACACTGGAGAATCAAGTGCGAGACACACAGAGCGGATGGTGGCACTCAGGATTATGTCTCAGTTGTTAGATCAGTAGACTGGGGGTCCAGACATTTAAGGTTCCATGTTTAAGCATTATCACCTCCAAGAAAACTTTGATTTTCTCTTTTTCGATCTATTAGGTATTGGTAAAATCCCCATGATCATTAGGCATACACACGATTTCCTAATTGCTAAACGATTGTTAGCTCGTTTTTAAAAAAAAAATTCGGATCTTCTTATTGACCAGCGCCCAACAATAGGCGAGAGAAGTAATTTATTCATTGATCACCCCTTTTTCCAATTTTTTAATTGATCAACCCAACACAGCTGCCAAAAGATTGCAGTTTTTGAACGTTCCCAGACCCCAAAATAGTGATGATGATATGTTAGGCTTAGGTACAGGAGACAGGAGTGTAGGAGATAGGGCAAGAGCGTGCGCCCTTCCTCTATAACAGCTCGCTGCAAAACAAATGCTGAATGCTATTTATACTTTTCGGAAATGTGGCGGAAAGCGAACTATCGAAAAGCGGGAGAAACTTGTATCTACTAATCTTAGTTTAGTCAGGCACAACGACACAATAGTGGAGCACCGATCGAGAATCCAATTCATACCAACTAGTAGAGTAGATAAGATACGAATCGTTCAGAACATGAAAAAAGTGTGAAAATGTGCGTTCTAGTAGATCTTTATACTCTGGCAACAATTCTGGCAACAAAATGTGATCGACCTGCAGCCAGCTGAGTATTCAGAAATTGCCCCAGTAGCCTTGCCTTGACAGAAATAGTAGCACCTGCGTAAGTAGGGCAAAGGCAAGCAGAATCAACAATCATGCTCACATCCCGGGAGACAGATGATGACTGGCTGAGTGTCACATCGCTGAGTGTCACATCGTACTGAAGAAGAGAAACTTGACCCAGATGACTTTATTTCATGGACAGCTTACAATAGACAAGTGAAATCAGACCAGTATTGCATGTTGCTCTTATGGCTTTGCTCGTAGAGCCAGTACACACTGCAGCAACACTAATACATGCAATGAAGCTTGTTGCTAAGGTCATCGATCATTTGCACGCAGGACAGATTCCAGTAATAACCATGGATCAGCCACTGTTCAGTATCACCAAGCAAATCCAATGAGCATGCCCAGACGTATTCGGTGAGGACCGATTTGTTGTGATGATAGGAGGCCTCCATATTGAGATGAAAGTGGGGACTTTTTAACTCGGAGTGGATGGACAACAATTATTATCCAGTCAGAAGTCACAACCTCTGGTCGAGCTGACGCAGTCTTGAAAGGACTGCACGTCACACGGTTCATACAAGTTACGTCAGCAGCACTGTACATTCTATAGATATCTGTGTACCAAAACTACGAGAGATCTCTTCCACCAGATGTTCAAAAGTTTAGCTCCAAATCCTGGTGCAATGCCAACAGAGGTAGATACACCCAATTCCATTTTTTTAGTTTTGGAATTTGAACTTCTTGCACTTCAATTTGTGCTTTCTCCCAGAGGAGCAGACTTCGAACTCTACGTCCAATGCCTTGGAGAGGTTGTCACGTATATGTCATCAAAGATATGGTGCTACTGCAACAGTAAGTATCATCAGTTTATGAGGAATTTGAGAAGGGTAACTTTATAATACAACAATCATCCCCTGTATTCTCGACCATGGCCATGGACCAAGCTCATGAACAAATGAACGACAAAATCAAAGAAGATGGTGGTGTAATTAGAATAACAGATCATTCGATTAAGAGAATTACAGCTGGCACAGATGTTGCTCGGATCATTGATGAGTTTGAAACTTCTTCTGAAAAGATATGCTCAAAAGTTACACAACACCATAATCAGTCACCCTCCATTCAATCAAGGTTTGCAAAACATATCAAGGCAATATACAAAGAAGGTCATGGATGAAAGTACAGTTTCTTGTCTCAAGAACATTAAAGCAATATGACAATCACACTATGATTCCTGTTACTGATCGGCTTGAAAAGCGAGTGATTCCAGTGTCAGACATCACCTAAAAAAACATGACTATTTCCCACACAACGTCACCCGTCACAATTAGGACACTGAAAACAACTGTGAAGTATTTGGCTGAATGCACATTTCATATCATTTCAGAAATTGAGATATAGATGAATTCTTTTCAGACACGAGGACCAAAGAGCACCACATTCTCTTTTGGATATGTAAGAGGCAATGCACGGGGTCAGATCTAAATGGATGCCTCGATAAGCTGATTACAGCTTCGGATTATAACACTCCTACGGTAGATGGCTCTGTCATAGTCAACATGTTTTCCCCAAAGTCCTACGCAACATTTGGTGACTATTTAAAAGAGATATTCACACCTTACTTGATCAGGACCTTGGAAAGCACAAAGCACCAACTTGAAGGGCTCAGCAAGACAGAAAAGGGGATCAGGGAACCACATTATTGTCAAAAGCTCCACACCGATTCCAAATGTATTGTGAGCAACGTAGTATATCATGCATATATATTATCGTATTTTGGTTAGGTCAAACAGAGCAGTGTTATCGATTGTGTTTAATTCATTGCGCATGGAACATATGATTATACATTGTATCCATAGATATAAATGATTGTATCAGATAATGTATGCCTATTAGTTATGACGGCAATTTTAAATGACTATGGCGGTCGCAGTTTTGGTCAAATGGTGTTTATCCTGTTTTATGTGAAAGAGCATTACAAAATCTACTGGATGAAATTTCAACTAATCTACTGTACTATATTGCACATTTTTTATTGCAGCTATTTTAAAATTAGGATGGTGGCCACAGTTTCGGTCAGATCGTGTGTGTCCTGTTTTTATATGAAAGAACATTAAACAATCTACCAGTTTGCAAGTTTTCACAATTTTTTCACTTTAAAAAATAATTCTTGTTGACGTTTCAATTAATCTATATTGCGATTTTTTTAATGCGCCCATTTGAAATCAAGATGGCGGCCGAAGTTTTGGTCAGATCGTCCTGTTTTTATATGAAAGAGCACCCAAACATCTACCAGTATGCAAGTTTTCACATTTATTCTCTACAAATACTGAACAATTCGGATCAAAATCTCAACTAAACTATTGTATTACATAGGAGAATCAATAGGGGGGGGGATGGGACTGTTGTTTATATCACAACATTTCAGCCATTGTGCTCTCAGCAAAATAAAGGTAACTGAATGCAGCATATACCTGCTGAAGACCGGAGAGTATATTGGCTGAAACGTACTGTAAACAAAACTGGGGATACTAGTTGCACCTCCCTTCAATAATTTATAACACTATAGGTTCCACCGCTATTCAAAAATAGAGCTTTCCTGTAAAACCTTTCATAAGCAGAAATGGCGTAGAGCGAAGAAGCAATTACCATTAATTAATATGGGAAATGTTTAAGCGTTCTCAGACCCAAATAATAGCCTTTAGTCTGCCAGTTTTACGCTAAGCGAGCTCTCCTAGGCTTTTCTGATACCTTAGGACACTTATTGCTAACGGATGCACAAAATAAATCGAGATAAAGTACAGATGCTCACAGACACAGTTAAAATCTATCGTAAAAGCGAGGTAGCATAAAGCGAACTTTCGTAAAACGGGGAATACCGTTTATTTTATTACTTCAGGCAGAAATTTTCTGTGTGAGTTTCTCTTAAGCATACCCTGCCCTCCCTCCCCATGATCCTATGAATAGGGTACCAAAATGTTCCTTAGGATGTTCTATCAGAAAAAAGATATTCACAAGAAAAAAGTTGGGATGAACTACCTCATTTGCATAAAACAACATGTCCGCCAATCCCCCCCCCCCGAATTTCATATCTCATCTCCCAATTGACATATCTGAGTACTTTAAAATGCTAAATCATTGTTTTCAAACATGGGGAATTAAAAAATACAATTAATTTATAGTTATTTCAGCATTTTACAAGGAAATTTCAAGTATAATTTATAGGCCAAAGACTACGGATTGTGGATTTAATTCATGTGGATGTATTTTTGAATTCTCCATGTCTGCAAACCATGATTTAGCCCTTTAAAGTATTCAGATATGTCAATTGTATATGTCATATGATCCGGGGTAGGTGGGTGCAGGGTAGGTCCTATTTTTAATTCGTAATTCACTTTCACTTCAAATAATACATTAATTATAATGTATAATAAATATTACTAGTATAGTACTAGCTCCCTGTCATGGTTGACTATGATGGTAACAGCCTTTTTGCTCTTACTGCCTGAGCAGGCAAGGTAGGCACCACTTTAACGAGACGATTTTGTTGATGTATTTTCACCTATAGTAACCAAATGGAAGATGATAGAATTTCTTTTGACTGCATACCGTACTTCAATGATACAAGTTCCAATCTATTCCCCTTGAGATAATACATCACGAAAAAACATCATGTCAAAAGATCTTGCTCTCTGACAGGTTAAAACAGAGTGACTTGTATAAGCAGTCGTATTAGTCTCTAGTGCGCATAAGCTGACATCCAAATACTTGAATTACCAATTTTTAAGTTATACAAGCAGGCGTGCGATATGTGTATCCATGTGTCTGATGATGAATGTGGGAACAATATCAGTTCTAAGAATTAGATGCATAAGATCTATTACGTTTTAACGTCTGTTTCTCTGATTGAGCCAAATTCAGTACAATCAAATAGAGGATAGCTGGTCCAGCCTTTGTATTCTCTTCTGCAACCGCATGGGATGTTATACACACAGATCTTGGTAATGTTTCCTTCCATTGGGGGTTTAACTCTGCTGAGGAACTGCTTTTGAATACTGATGTTGCACGGATCCTCTGAACGTTCCCTGAAGGTTACCGAGTGTGACAGAACATTTCGAACATTTTTAGAACATTTTATTTTAGGGTGAAAAAAAAGTATACAATTTGTATATACAAGCACACATCATAACAATCATATTTACACATTGTCTGGGGTCTTAAACCTTTTGCAGTGGTGTAATAAATATCATAATTCTTCTTAAAATCATTTACATCTGTTCATAGCACTACATATTCCGGAAATCTATTCCAAGTCCCTAAAAAAGAATTTACTGATATTCACTCTACTTCTATTTGCTTCTACCGTATATATGTGGCTCTCAGCCCCCTGTACCCCCTTCTAGTAGAAAATACACCAGGGTTTACTACTTCTAAACCATGCATACTCTTAAACATTTATATTAAGTCTCCCCGATCCCTGCTATTTTCTAACGATATTAACCCTAACACTTTTAGCCTATCCTCATAACTTTTAATTCCGGTACAAACTTAGTTGCTCATCTCTGGACTTTTTCTCTCCAAGTACTGTGACCAGGCCTGTGCACAGTACTCGAGGTGTGGACGGACATAAGTCTTATATAGTATAAGGAACAAGTCCTTGTCTATATATGAAAAGGTATGCTTAATTAGCCCTAGAACCCTGTTCGCCTTAGCAGCAGCACTGGCAATATACTTGGAGAATGAGAGTTTATCAGTTACTATTGACACCCGAGGAAGGAGGGAGAGTACAGTGACGCAAATGTTGTGATAAAAACAACAAAAGCGAGGAAACTGGTCCGAATGAATCAATATATAATAGAAACAATAACTTGTCTCAAAAATTCAAACAAAAAATAATGACAATACTTCATTTCAAAACTATTTTTGTTTCACGGAGAACTATTGCGTAAGGTGTCGTGAAAAGTTACTTCGCAGTACTTTCTTTTGACGGTTGCACTATTGACATTTACGAATGCAGTTGCAAGTTGACGTGTAGTCTCAGGGGATGCGAATGCCTAACTCATGAATGAATCCCATTTGAAATCAGTGGTTGTTTTAAAAATAAAAAAAATACTCTTGCGTTACCACGGCACCAAAATCGAACAATTTGCCAAAATTCGTCTTTTGTAATTTCAAGAATGTGAATTTCTTTTGTGTTTTTCGCTAATGCCCACCGTACTACATATTAGTCCTGGTGCTGTAGGAATTTTTGAGTTGACTAATGAAACCAAATAAACATGCTGGAAGGAGCTTCAGTGATTAAGAATATCTTGGATACACATTTCAGATCAGTTGCAAAAAATTGTTAGTGTCATTTTTCATAATGACGGAATTTCGCTTTGGTGCCTTAGTCAGAAAAAAGTATTTTTTCATCAAATATGGGCATATTGTATTTCGTTGGAAGGGAAAATTCATACTGAATAAAGTTTACGGAAGAACCATATGCCTCACAGCAAGTCCTTTCGAGTTATTTACAATCAAATGTCATAAACCCTTGTTTTAAAATGAAACACCTGTGGACAATAGGCAATGGAAGAACTGGTTAAACTTTGGAGCGGATCCATGCGCAGTTACCCCCCGCCCCCTTACGTCGTTGTTATATGTCCAAAACACATAATATCGCCAATTTTCTTTTTCCTCTCCGCGGGATATCTCCAAAAGTTATCAATGATTTTCATTCAGATTTTCTAGCGGCGTTGACTTTCTAGTTTAGATAAGTTTTATAGTCAGAGCCCCAGGAGGACAAATTAACGTCCGGTTCGAGGTGGCGCCGTACGGACAACAGAGTGCTCACACATCGAACCGTCGTGCCTAAAGCTGGACGTCTGGCCTCCCTAACAAAAAAACGTTATTATATGTAGATTCTTCCCAATACATTACAAAACTAGAAAGCACTCTGAGAGCGCATACCTCTGCCAACGCCATAGTCAGGGTGAGTAATTGTGCATGGATCGGCCCCAAATTTTAATCACTTCCCCATTGACCACCCTTCCACAAAATGTAATTGAAATTCATTGAGAGCTCTTGGAGATATCGTGTGGACAGACATGAACTTTTGGCGATATTATGTGGTGTGTACATATAACTACAACGTAGGGGAGGTAATTTTGCATGGATCCGCCTCCAAATTTAATCACTTCTTTCTGTAGCCGATTGTCCATACTTCCACAGGCATTCATTGAAATCCATTGAGAACTTTTGGAGATGTTATGTGGACAGTCATAAGTGTATACATAAATGTATGGAAAAAGAAACGGAAAAATATCTCTCAATCAAAAGATCCACCCAAAAATGAAACCAATTTTTTCTTTACCCCATTGCCCACCCTTCCACAAAATGTCATTGAAATTCATTGATTACTTTTGGAGATACCTTGTGGACAGACAGACAGAAAGAATTTCTAGACCGACTACAAAATATCGACCAAGTCAATTCCAAAGCATTTAAGAAATTTGCACTTGGTCTCTTAATATGAAGAGTCAAGTGTTTGTTCGATTCGCTCGAAAATTAATCACTTCTGCGAGAGCTAAAATAATTCAAAAGAAGCAGCACCCCTTCCCTTCTGCCTCAATCATTGTACCCAATATCTTTACCTTGTCGTGACACAACATATGCTGCTCTGGACTTAGTTCAGACTTTTCTTTTAATGGTAACGAGAGATTTGAATAAATTTGAATTCACGAAAAAGCTTTCGTATCGTTGACCTATTCGGTGAAAAAAAAATTGTTTTTCCGATATTAAAACCGACAAAATTGATTTTCTATCAGAAAAATATGACCCCAAAATTTAAAAATTGATTAGATTTTAATTAAAACAATTTTGGATGTGAAGAAGAAAGGAAAAATAATGAATTTTTAAATTAGTTCCTCTCCATCAAACGCTGCATTTAATCTTCCGGGGCTCGTTTGAACGTCAAAATGGAAATTGTTCACTCCTACGGTAGCTGGTATGAACTTTGATTCGAATTTGCCTGTAGAAACCTTTCCAGTTCCAATGGCTGACGAGAAAGTTCATTTTCACTAGGAATTACCAGGGAAATGCACATTAATTGTTACCAATGCCAACGAAGTTGGAAGGGGTACAGGTATTCACTTGTGTCTGTCCATCTGTCTGTCCATCTGTCCACTCGATATTTCAAAGATTTCTCAATGAATTTCAATAGCATTTTGTGGAAATGTGGGCCATGGGCTACGGAAGAAGTGAATCAATTTGGGGGCGGATCCAGGAATTTGTTTTTGATTGTGAGATAGATTTATTATTCTGCACGAAAAGAGGTTAAAAACGATCAGTTAATAAAAATAGCTAAATTTAAATTTCAAGGCAAATAACTCAATATTTGTAGATTTAAAGTGTTCTCCCTTCTTTAAAAAAAAATATTTATTCAGTTTTTAGTTAGTATACGGTATTGGCAGATGTATGCGCAGATGTATGCGCTCTCTGGGTGCTTTCTAGATATTATTTAGTTATTAGAAAACATATTTGTAGGGCAGAATGTCAATTAAGACAGGCATTATCGGCCTACATTGGCTTAGGATAGAAGAAAGAATTGTGTTCAAAATTTTAATTACAGTACTCAAATGTCTGCATGATATGTGCCCATATGAACTCCGTGCTCCTATTAACATCCGATATTTAGATGGTTTGATTTTAGAACTTGTCTTTATGAATATGACTCATGGGCGCAGGAGTTTCAGCTATATTGCACCCAGACCTTAGCAGGCTTTAAATAAAAAATAAACACTTTCTTGTTTCAAGACTTTCATAATTATATGAACTCAGTAAATAAATACACTTCGTAACTGTGGCTCCTGTCCCGTGTTTTGTAAACAACTTTATTGCACTTTCTTCTTATTTCGCTTGATTTCGAAATGACTACAAAATCCTGTGTTCTCACCACGTTATATATTTTCTTTTGCCCACCAAGGCAGCTGGACCAAATAATTGGCCATGGAAATAATAGACATTATCTTGCGAATAGACTTGAAAAATAATGTTATTTACTAAACATAATTTAGTCTGGCACAAGATCAGACTAGTGGGGCACCCAGTGAGGATCGAACGCACTGCACAAGGGAATTAGTATGTCAGACGAGCCTGTTAACCATCACGCTACAGTAGGCACCCATTGCGGTTATTTATTAAAGTTTGGCACCAGGCCACAGTAGTGGGGCATCCAGTGAGGATCGAACTCACTGCACAAGAGGATTGGTCTGTGAGATGAGCCAGCAAACTATCGTGCTAGACAATTTCATAATTTACCTGTTCTAGAATTGCAATAACTATATTAATACCCACCTTTAATGTATTTTGAAATTTCCCATAGCACCAAGGAATGTTTATCTGCAACAGGGTAATAGGCACACATTTTGGTTATTTATAACCTCCTTAAGCGCTTTTTATTTTTTCAAAATTGTTTCAATTTGGAACTATTCTTTTTAAATCAAAATCTTTTTTTGTCTTTTCATGAATTTAATGCAGAAAATAACACCCTGGAGATTATGCTGGGATATGTTCTTCCATAATAAAAAAAGATTGGCAAATAACTTTTTTGAACAGCCTTACTATACTGAGCTAATGAAAAAGGATTAAAAAAGAACTTACTTTATTTATCTTTAGAAAGAGAATTGATTGAATACATATTACTGGGTGTGGTATTTCTTGAAACATGGAGAAATGCACATGTTTTCTTTGTATTGCTTGCACTTGTAGCGGGTTTCTTTCTTGATTTTTCCCATGCCAATCACGTTTTCTAAACGCAGACGATGCACCTTCTTGATGCGGCTTTTTTTCACAGAAGGAGAAAGTTCAATGCGAAAATGTCCTGGAGTATAGCAAGCAGGATGACAGAAAGAATGAGAGTCTTCCAGATGTTGTGACTGGAAGCTCAGGGCGATACTTTTCAATAGTATCACTGATTATCTTCACTTTATACTGCAACAGTGAAAGTTCTGGCTTACCAGAGGCCCTGTAAAGAAGGTAAGAATTCCATAGAGCTATGTCAAGCAGATGAAACATATTTTTCTGTAGTATTTCTTTGTGCGTTTTCTGGGAACAGGGTAATTTGCCAAATGCTGGTCTGCACTATCTAATCCTCCTGTTTAAAGGTTGTATTCACAGATGACTTTTGTTTTTTTCTTAGGTCCTTGCCTTGTTCTGGATTATCATTAGTGGAAAGTAGTAAAACATCTTTTTTTGTATCTTTTCAGCGAAGATCCATTGTTTTTCCTTTACAAATTCCTAGGCAGATTTGTGGATTTAATTCATGAAGGAGATATATACA
>VCCN01000192.1:1808421-1827064 GCA_006491835.1 Architeuthis dux | reverse complement strand
ACAGCTTTGAGGAAGGCCTCTTCAACTTAATTACAGAAATTAGATTCAAACAAAAATTAGACAGCTTCCCCAAAAAACTAAAAGGAGACACTAAGAAAATCACGAATAACGTAACGTAAAAGTAGATGAAAAGAAAAACTTCTACAAGATGAAACCCGACGCATACAAAAAAACTAGTCAGAGAGCGGATTACTAAGAATTATAAATTAGATAATGAAAGCACAGAATAAAAAATTAACAAAAAAGCATACGACAAGGACGCCTAAATGTTACTAAAGGACCACAAACCAAACTTCAATAATAAACTACCAACTAGACTAATAAACTCAGCGAAAACGGAAATAGGTAGAATATCCAAAAGAATACTACAGAGCATAAACGAAAAAATAAAAAACATCACTAGAGTATAACCAATGGACAAGTACTACCGAAGCCATCACATGGTTCCAAAAGATCAAACAAAAAAACAAGGCGTCATTCATCCAATTTGATTTAATAGATTATTATTAAAAAAATACGGAAGTCATATTTGATAGCCCGACCACATTCGCACAGCAACACACGGAAATTACACAACAGGACATTAGGATTATGAAAGAAAGCAGAAGAACAATCCTCATTAACCAAATTAAGACGTGGGTTAAAAAACACGGAAACTCCAGCTTCGATGTGGCAACCGGTGCCCTAGACTAGGCACAACTATCTGACCTAGTAGGATTATACATACTCAGCATCTTAGGCAGATTCATCGAGAAAACAGACGTCGGATTATACAGGGATGACGGATTAATGGTAGTACATAACACAAACGGACCGAAAACTAGCAATATACACAAAAAATAGCTAGGGTAGGGCACTAAACTATGTAGGCTTTAAAGCAAATAACATCAAATATTAAAATAGTAAATTTTCTAGATGTTACATTAGCTTAGATAATAACACCTACAGACCATACTCAAAAGATAACCAACCACCCCCTACGTTAACATTAAATCTAACCAACCTAAAAACATACAGACATCAGACAAATCCCAAACTCAATAAACAATAGAATAAGCAACAACTCCTCAAACAAAAGAAATCTTCGATGAGAACAAAAGAATGTACAATGACGCCCTACGAAACAGTGGCTACGAACCCAACCTACAATACAGGAAAAAAAACCCCGAAGAAAACAAAAACAAAAGGAGAAACAGAAAAATGATATGGTAGAATCCCCCATACTGTAAATTAGTAAACATAAACATAGGTAGACAATTCCTTAAACTAATGGATAGACACTTCCCAAAAGAAAATTCCTTAAGTAAAATCCTAAATAGGAACACAAAAAAATAAGTTATAGCTGCACCAGAAATATAAGCAGAATAATAGCATCACATAATAAAAAAAGTAATAGATTCATACGATAGAGAAAATAACAAGAGAATTAAAACCAGTAAATCATACTCAGAGTGCAACTGCAAAGAGAAAGATTCATGCCCGCTGGCAAACAAATGCTCAACGGAGAATAACATATATTTAGCAAGGATAGCTACAAAGGAACAACCACAAAATATAAAGTTTGACGTGGGTATTTCAAAGAATAATTGGAAGTCGAGATTCTACAATCACAGGAGATCATTTCTACAATCACATCTAAACAAAATAGCACAGCCCTATCTAAACATTATTGGGAGCAAAAGAAGTCAGGATTAAACCAGGTAGTGAAAGGGTCAGTAATTAGTAACTCTAGACCCCGAAACAGCTTCTTCTTCTTCTTCTTCTTCTTCTTCTTCTTCTTCTTCTTCTTCTTCTTCTTCTTCTTCTTCTTCTTCTTCTTCTTCTTCTTCTTGACTCCGTGGATGTTGATGTTACCTGGGATACGGTTGGTGAACTTTTCCGTTCCCGTCTTCACAAGTCCTAGAGCTCCAATGCCACCGGTGTTATGGTGGTTTTCATGTCCCACATCCTGTTGATCTCAATTTACAGGTCCTTGTACTTGGACATTTTTTCAGTCACTTTCACGGAAGTGTTTCTGTCAGATGGTATTGCTATGTCGATGAGCATGCACCTCTTTTCTTTTCTGTCCTTGATAACGATGTCAGGTCTATTTGCTCTTATTTCTCTGTCAGTTTGGACGGGCATGTCAAAGAGGATGGTGACTTCGTCGTTCTCAGTCACAGTGTTAGGTTGGTGCTCATACCACTCATTACCAGTGTGTTAATCGGTAGAGCAGAACCTGCGTATAAGGTTGCTTCCGGAGTGGGTCTGATCCACTGCTGGACAAAGGCCTTTCCCATCTCCTTCCATGACGACCATTCTTGTGCTAACATCTGCCACGGCTTACCGGCAAACATTTCTATCTCGTCCTTCCATCTTGTGTCTGGTCTTTTCCTACTGCGTTTGCTGTCATATGGGCACCATTTTGTTAGTCTTTCCCCCATCTATTGTCATTTCTTCTTGCTAGGTGACCGGCCCATCTCCACTTTTGCTACTTAATTATTTGTCTAAGATCTTTCACCTTGGTCTTCTCTCTGATCGATGTTGATCTTTTTCTATCTCTTAGAGTTATCCCTAGCATTGCTCTTTCCATGGTTCTCTGCACTATTCTACGTTGGTTTTGAGCTCGTTTTGTTAATTTCCACGTTTCGCATCCGTATGTCATGGCTGGTATTATGCAACCGTTGTATACTTTACGCTTTAACCACACTGGCAATGTGCTCTTCAAAATGTCTCTGTTCATACCAAATGCTTTCCAACCTATCGTTATGCGTCGCTTTATTTCGCAGTCGTGGTCTTTGTCTAACGTTATTACCTGTCCTAGGTAGATGTATTCTCTCCTTCTATCTTTATGGTTCTTTTGGGGGACTTTATCGTTGAACATTACTTTTTGTCCTGTTCATCTTTAAGCCTACCTTTGTACTTTCCTCTTTTCCTCTATGTCACTGTCGGTATTCCACAAGGCCTGGAATCTGTTCTCTATCGCTACTCTGAAGTTGCTAATGTTCTCTATCTCAATCTTATTGTGGCATCTCTTCTTAAGAATCATTTTATTCCTTTCATTTTTAAAGTTATATTTAGTTCTGCACCCTACCATTCTATGATCGCTTCCTATGTCTACTTTGTTTATAACGGTAACGTCTTTAATGTTATTTATCTTGTCAGTTCGGTTTTTGTTGTGCCATTTGGGCTTTTCCAAGTCCATTTTCGACCTTCCCGTTTTTGAAAGAATGTATTAATTATCTGTAAACCGTATCTCTCCGAGAAATTTACTAGCATGTCACATCTCTCATTTCTCTGGCCCATTCCGTATTTTCCTACAGTAGATTCTCCAATGTTTCCCTGACCTACCTTAGCATTAAAGTCTCCCATGAGTATTGTGTAGTTAATCTTCTCTTTGCCCATTATCTTACTGATGTCGTCCTAAAACTCTTCAATCTCTTGGTCAGAACTTTTCGAAAAAGGCACGTAGACCTGGATTACCTTTAGTGTGTATCATTTGCTTAATCTAACTGTTATCCAAGCTATTCTGTCTGATATACTGTCAAAACGTTGCCTGCTATGTTATTATTGACTAAGAATCCCACGCCACTGAACTTTTCATCCCCTCTCCATGTATATTAGAATAGATGATTACTTACCTTAAGTTTTAGATTGTTTTCTCCTTTTCTGTGGGTTTCTTATACCTACGATGTGCCAGTTGATGTTGTCCAACTGCATTTGCAGTTGGTCTAGTCTATGGTCCTCAGCTATGCCACGAACATTTAATTTGTTTAATGTCTAAGAGTTTGTCTTGATTGGACAGTGTCTGCTTGCATTCGAGGGCACATTGCCCGCAGGCACACGAAGCAATGCGGTTGGACCTTTGTTAGGCGATGATCCAACAGGAATGCTACGATATTTGTATGGTTGTGCTGTCATATTGGCTTTGGGAAGGTGGTGGCTGATTTAGCTCACCCGTTGCCAGTATTCTGGTGAGCATTCAGGTTGGTGCCACCTTATTCGGTATATTCGGTGGGTCCCTATATATCTACAGGGGGTCTCTATGGTCCACTCCGTCTTAGACGGTACCTTATATATACGGTATATATATATTAGGTTGCTTCCAAGGTGTACGCGGGTTTCGGTCCCCACACGGAACTCGTTACTTTATTCACATTTACAATTTAGACCGCTCGTTTAGTATATATATATATATATATATGTGTGTGTGTGTGTGTGTGTGTGTGTGTGTGTGTGTGTTTAGGAGGACCGATTCCTTTTCCTAAGTGTTTGATAATTATCATGCCATCGATTGTCATTGCTTTATCAATCGTTCCGATGACTAAATTTAATTTAAATAAAATTCATATTTAACAAAAACTAAAAAATCTGGGCCTGACAAGTTTTATTAAATTCTGTTAAAATTGGCTACTAATGCAATTGTTACTAACAAAATAGAGCTGTTATATGGATAATGTAAATGCATTTCTAATGATCTTAGTATACAAAAGCATTGCAAATAATATTATATAGAAATGCATTGTAATTGACTTTACTATAGAGATGTATTGAAATCAGGAAAAAGGAATTGTCAGCGGTTATGAATTAACGCAAGAGTTACTGACAGAATAGGCTTATTATCTCATGGCTCTGATCTTCTCACACCCTATGCCTGTGTCTTCTCATTCTTTCCCTTATCCCTTCCAATCTTCGTTGCCCGTCCATGATTGTATCTAAACATTATACAAACATGGAATGGATTAGTTTCATATGCGAAAGTTTCCTATCCCCTCAGTAAACTACCTAACTTGTATTTTCTCCCCTCTCCCTCCCTATCCTCTTATCAAACATTCTTTTCTGTCCTCTCCATTCCTACCATTTTAATAAACTACTTAACTTTCCTTTCTCCCCTATCTCTCTTCCTACCCCCTCAGTAAACTAGTTCACTTTCTTTCTTCCCCTCTCTTCCTACCGTGACAAGCGTGTTAATAATATAATTATGTAAATGCATTGCTAACGATTTTATTATATTGAAACATTGTAAATAATTTTACTAAAGAAATGCAGTGAAATGATTTTTACTGTAAAAATGCAATTTAAATGATTTTATCATAGAAATACATAGAATATCAGAAAGAAAGGGATTGTCAGGGGCAAGGAATAAAGGCAAGCGTATTTGACAGAATAGAGCTATTATATGTATCTTACTATAAACACCAAATGTCTGTCTTCCCGTCATTGAAAACTCAAGAACGACTAGAACTATGGCCACTAAAGTTTGAGTTTCTATAGGGGGTATTGTGGAGATTCCATAAACATCTACGATTCTGATTTTCAAATTGCTGTTGTTTAGTAGTATCTACTTAGAAATTATTTTGATATACTTACTGTAATATTTTCCTTAATAAAACCTTTCAACTGAATGTTGATGTTTCTCTTTATAATGACAAGCTACCACATGTCTCTTAAAATCTGAGTTGAGTATTTCTCATATTTAAACTACAGGGGGTGGGGGCGTTGACATGTAGCTAGGTGTCATAGGGGGTGTTGGGCTGGAAAAGGTTGAGAAACACTGATTTAGTCCTTCCACAGGAACTAGATGGAAAACCCGCCCTACAGGAGGGTATTTAAGTTAGCACTGTAAATACATAACTAATCATTTTACTATAGTCAAGCATTGTAACTAATTTTAACAAATGGATGCATTGTAAATGACTTTACTATAGAAATGTATTGAAATAATAAAAAAAAAAAGGAATTGTCAGTGGTTAGAGATTTATCGTTATTGATAGAATAGGGCTGTTATATGGATAATTTAATTTACCTGAATGGCAAATAAATCAATTATTATCAGTTGCAAAACATCTGTTGATAAATTCAAGTCTGTTAAGGATCAAGCTCTTCTGTCAAGTCAGCATTGTGTAAATCTTAGTCTACGTAAAAATAGACGTCTGGTTGTTAAGTCTAATGTAACATAAAGAAACGGCGGGTTCAAGAAAGAGTTGACTATTTGTCTCATCATTCACAATGTATAGACTGGACAAGTAATGGAATCATTGTTTAATAGCTTCATTGCTATGCATGATTTATATTTCAGAAGTCTCATCATTTCTGTCGGCGAGAGATTCATCTATTTATACCGAGTTTAGGAAATAGAACTAGACTAGCTCATCCCGAGGCGCTGTATATAGTTTTGAAAAGGGTCATTCAGAGAGATCTTCGGACGATTGAGACCCTTCTTGTTGTTTGTGTTGTTAACACGACGTTTTCTATAGTTTTGAGAAGGGTCATTAACATTCAAATAGTTCTTCGGACGATTGAACCTCATCTTGTTATTTGTGTTGTTAACACGACATTTTCTATAGTTTTGAGAAGCGTCATTAACATTCAGAGAGTTTTTTGGACGATTTAACTCCTTCTTGTTGTTCGACCGATCTATTCTTCGGCATTCTTCAGGTGTACTATCCGAAGGCGGTAAACAGAATTATTTTCTCTAATGGCAGCAACGCTTACAACGTAGGATTCAGGTGTTTATTTTCTGTTTACCATCATTATATTCGGATAGTACACCTGAAGAAGGCCGTAGAATGGATCGGCCGAAACATCGTGTTAACAACACGAACAACAAGAAGGAGCTCAATCGTCCGAAGAACTCTCTGAATGTTAATGACCACTTTCAAAACTATATACAGCGTATATGCAATCGGAATGCATTGAGAACTTTTGGAGATAGTGTATGGACAAGCATGAGTGAAGACATAAATGTATTTTTTTAAATGAAAAAAAAATCACAATCGAAAAAACTCCTGGATTTCTCCTGTAGCCCATTTCCTACCCTTCCATAATTGAAATTCATTGAGAACATTTGGAGATATTGTGTGGCGTGGATATATAGCTACGATGCAGGGGAGGGGGAAAATCGCTGGATCCGCATAAACATTTAATCACTTCCCTTGTCCCTAACCCATTGCCAACCTTTCCACAAGATTTAATTGAGAACCTTTAGAGATATTGTGTGGTGTGGACATACAGTTATGATGCAGCGGGGGAATCCCGACCCACTTTAAAATTCATTCACTTCTTTCATAGCCAACCTTCCACACAATTTCATTGAAATTCATTGAGAATCTTTGGAGATATTGTGTGGACAAACAGGCGGAAAGACGAACAGACAGGATTTAATACATATACCTCTACTGGCTTCGTTGGAAGAGGTAAAAAAGATAAATAATATTAAAAAAACAAACAATGATTTGCCGCAACCAGGTTTCCAACCTGGTTTACTATGGCCTCAATGTGGGATCCTGGCCACTAGACCATCAGGGCTAACAGTCTACGCTGATAGTCGTTTGTTCTATTTCCTTTTGAAAGACAAGCAAATTTGAAATTCATTGAGAGATTTTGGAGATATTGTGCGGCGTGGTTATAAATCTACGATGTTTCACCCCCTACATCGTAGATTTATAACCACGCCGCACAATATCTCCAAAATCTCCAAAACATTTAATCACTTCTTTCGTAGCTCATTGCCCAACCTTCCACAACATTTCATTGACATTTATTTAGAACTTTCGGAGATATAGTGTGGCGTAGATATTTAGCTACGATGCAGGGGAGGAACACATTTCTGGATCCGCCCCAAAATTCAAACACTTCGGAGACCATTCCCTTGCCTTCCACACAATCTTATGGAAATTCATTCAGATCCTTTAGAGATATCCTTTGGACAGATGGACAGATGGGAAAACGGACAAACATGAGTGAAAACATATACCTAAAGAATAAAGTTAACGGCTTTTATAGCTTTCAGTTCCCACTGTTTCAAATATATCGGAAGTAATTTATTTGAGTATTTTAATCAGACACCTACAAGGAGGAAAATTAATGTCAGTCTCGAAGTGGCGGCGGACGGAAAACATGCTCTAAAGCCGGACTGTCCGTCCCAAAGCCGGGCGGCTTGTCTCTCTATATGTAATCAAGTACTATTCCTGGAAAAACAGATCGACTCTTACATACGATTTAAGGGAAAATTATATGTTTCTGTTTGCTTAGATTAAGGGCTCGATTTTATACGCGTTAGTCTGTTACACAAATAGATGCGCTAGTTTTCGCCTGTTTATTTTGGGAGACCCATCATGTGTGTGCATTTATACATAGCACAGATAGACATGCATAACAACATACGAGGTTTATTGCTTTACCTACAACCATATGAGACTTGTCCCCTCCACTGCCGATACACCGTTCTCTGTGTTTTTTTGAGTTCTGGAAGTCTTTTTTTTGGGGGGGGGGCATCTTCTATCTGTTCTATAGTCTGAAACCATCGACTTTCCAGGGCGGATTTCAGTTTTGGGTACAAAAGATAGTCGGAAGGGTCCAAATCCAGAGAGTAGAGAGGTTGGGGGACAAAAGTTGTCTCGTGCTTCGCCAAAAGATTTGTTCATCCGTCAGCAGACGCGGCACACATTTGGCGGCAACACGATGCATCATCGGTTTTTCTTTTAGAATCATGTAGCACAAATGTCTACAGATTGCTACCTTTTTCGGAAACTTCATGAACGGTCAGGCGACAATTTCCACGGATCACAGCACGCACCTTTTCAATGTGATTATTGTCCGTTGACGTCAAAGGTCTTCCAGATTTGGCATCGTCTTTGGTAAATGTTCTTCCCGATTTGAAACGATGGTACCACTTGTACGGCTCAGATAATACTACTGTTGCAACATTAGAAAGGTCTCCAAAAAGCTTTTCCTAATTTGAAACAGAATTTCACAAATGTTGCTCTTCAGGATTGTTCATTGTTTAACTTGGGGAAAAACGCCAAATCGCTTTACACACACGTTCACTCTGGCACGGGTAGCTAAAAAACTAACCAATGTAGCTTGATGCAGTTTTTCCCCTTTTATATAAAAGGTCAACATTATTGCTACATAACATTTCGGTCACGAACACACTAAAACGTCTCATTGGCGCGCTGTTTCAAAAGTTCGGTTTCTTTATGGACAGACCTCGTACATAAGAACATTAATGTAGAACCCTTAATACAATACAACATTTAGTAAACAGTCTTTATTGCGCTATGGTAAGCAATTGCTATAGAGTGCTGGTTAATGTAATAGTTACAAATCTACTAGCAGTGGCTTGTGCATTTCATTGGGTGGTCTTGTGGCAAAGTTGGCTTTAATCAACAAATAATATATCACAGAAGAGTGTTTATCACAAAACCCGAACTACATTAGTGCAGATGAGTTTTTAGGAGGCTTGACAGATTATGCACACTATTACTCAATAGACTCAATAGAAACCGTCATCTGACCAACATCTTTTGGCAGCATGCCATGTTGGGGGTGATCAATTAAAACATTTGAAAAAGGGGTGATCAATGAATAAGTTACTTTTCTCGCTTTTCGTTGGGCAGTGATCACAGACACAAAGTCTGAATTTTCAAAACACAAACGTGAATGTCACCGGACACAAAAAAGTGACCAATTTAGCATAAACTTACATGCCAAATCGACACCCCACCCCCTTTCTAGACGTAATAAAGGAGTAAATATTTAAATTTTCCAGCTCCATTGGTACGGCCAGTACATGCGATACATATATACATACATACATAGCCAGCCAGAGCAGCTTAAAAACGGAAGAAACCTATGTTTGACTGTTTCAAACAGAAGGAGGCCTAATTTTTAAAGATAATCAGAAGTGTTAGCTACATTGAATATGCCTGAAATATTTGTAATATTATCCGGTGGTGACAGATATTTGTAATTTTATAACCTTTAGTGGAAACGTTATTTTGAGCTGTCATCACCTACCACCTGTAAAATGTCCCCGAGAATACCTAATATACGCATGCATGTACATGTATGTATTTATGCATATAAACATTCACACGCACATATCTAATATTAAAACATATCGAATATGTAAAAGTAAATTGGTAAAGGTTATACATAATTGTACTGTTGTTATATTCATTTTGCAACTGTGGATACAATATAGAACTTTCAAATAGTTCTTCGGACAATTGAACTCCTTCTTGTCGTTTGTATTGTTAACACGACATTCCGACGGGTGTAATATCCGGATGTGATGGGGTAATCAGAAGTTATTTTTAATTTCAAAGGAGCTAACCCTTATAACACCCGAATCCTACGTTATAAGGGTTACGTCCTTTGAAATTAAAAAACTTCTGTTTACCCAATCACATTCGGATATTACACCTGAGGAAGGCTGAAGAATGGATCGTCCCAAAGGTCGTGTTAACAACACAAACAACAAGAAGGAGTTCAATCGTCCGAAGAACTATTTGAATGTTAATGACCCGTCCCAAAACTATATAACTTTTTTTTGTGAAAGATGCAAACTAAATAATTTCCATGTAAGGGATGCTATGTTTTTCATTTGTCTTTTGATGTTGCATTTTTCTATTTCTACCGCATGTAAAACTTTATTTTCTTCTCTTGTCTTTACAGGATGGAAAACCGAATATTTTTCTCCAGCGAGCAGCCGACATCAAAGAATGTTAATTTGAAAGTATCCAACCGAAGCATCTCATGTCGATTTGAATGTCAAATACAACGCATGTCGTTATCTATTAAATTACAAATGTGCCATTTGTAATTTGGACTAAAAAGCCGACCAAAGCAGTCTTCAAGTCTCACATTTTATCCAACAATAATTCTTCATTCTGCCAAATCTATCTATTTTCTTTGATTCTAATTTATTTCCTTCTTTCTCTTTTGCATCCATATTAACCGCAGATTCCAATGATGGATTCTAACGAGATCTCATTTTCATCACAAGTGTTCAACTCGAACAATTTCCACCATCATGATCACCCGCATTCCCGCCACTTTATATATGGCAACAAGAAACTGCTATACGACATCAAAATCGCCATTGTGGTGACAATCGGGGCAATAATTGTCCTGGGATGTATTATTTACATTGTATTGCAATGTCGTCGCAAACCACGAGTCTCATTCGTGCTTCCCAGGCACAGGGACTCTTTCTCCGATCAACAAAACCTGATGGACAATATCGAAACCACTGAAACGCTTTTAAATGGCGATCCGGGAATTAAAGAGAAAGACGATGAACGATATCGGGAATTCTACGTGTGAAGTAATACAATCATTTCAATGGAGTTTTATACTGAGACTGTGTGTTATGCCATTGGCTGTTGGACAGTTATAATGCCAGGAGAATCACGCACTGCAATCATCAAATGAGTCTGCTGCTGAACATCTCGAATATGTTGACCTTAGGTTCTATAAAGGTTAATACCATGTTATGACGCCGAGGCGATGTAAAAATAATAAAATAATGATATGGAATTCTCTTTGCATAAACACTGTTCTTGGCTAATTGTGCATGTGTTTGACGAACATAATGGAATCATGGTGAACATGTGTGTTGCACAATACGCTACACATTGTTTCTGATATTTCTGTTATGAACGCGACCATGAGATATCAACATTTTTTATTTATCGCATTGCAAATGAGGGTCTGAAGATTTTGAGATATTAAAAAAAAAAATGCTTACTGTCACCGGTGGTAATATTTGGTGATAACATCATCAAAAAGTAAAATTTATGTAAGCACACACACACGCACCCACACACATACACACACACACACACACATGATCTCAATCGCACACATGATCTCAATCGCACACTTGATCCCAATCGCACACCTCACATACACATTAAAAGATGAGAAATCTCTTTCAATATAAATTCATACATATCTTCATCAAACATTTGAAAATTAAAAAAAAAGATTTTCTTTAATTACAAAACCTAAAAGAAATCATACCGATAATCTTTTCCTGTTTAAACGAATTAAAATCTGCAAATCTCATGTCAAACACGTATTTCATAATGTCTAAATAATCTTAATCCGTTTAAAATTCACTTAGAGAAACCACAAATAATTTTCACTCAATACTATTGAATACCACTAGGTCTAGCAGACTTGTAATTATCAGCAGACAATTTGCCTGTAAGCCATACACATTGTGAATTATAATCATACAAAATATTTCAAATTTAGTCAGTTTTATTTTATTCGATAAAAAGCAAGCCGAAATCTGAGCGTAGATAGATGCCACCAAAGCACATCTCTAAAAGCCATTGAATAAGATATACAGTACGTGCAAAAGGTTTCCGATACATTTCAAAAAGTTAATTTTAACACCCTCATACAACTTCGAAATTGACAGAATTTGGATCAAAGATTTAAAAAACACAAAAATCAGAAAATATTGAAACAAGATTGAACATTGAAAAGTTATGTATAAATATCCGAAATCTTGTCAATTTTGAAAGGGAGTAAGTATGTTGAAATAAAAGTTTTGAAATGTATGGCATACTTTTTGAACTCACTGTGAATAATTGAACAAAAAGTAAGTAATCATTTCTCGTGTGATGAAGAGGTTCTTCTTCCATTCCATTAAACGTTCGCTAAATTTTGATATCATTTCAAATACCAGACTTGTTAAACATATCTTATAAACTTTAGACAAAATATAAAAATCATCAATATTGTATATAAGACATTCCAAGGATATCAAAATGAAGAAGAAAAAAAAAGAATGAAAATAAAAAATATGGTATGAAAAATATACAAAGAGTTGTGATGATTTAAGTTTATTGTGTATATCATAATACTGTTATCGGTAAATAATAATTCTATTTCTCTATCTTTTGTACATAATAACATGTCTTCAAGTCGCGAAGATATTTACAGAGAAGATGTACCCATTTTCGAATGACCTGAATTATATTTCTCTAGATTGGGTACCTCAACGAATTTGTTACCGGCAGCATAGGGGGCAGGGTTGCCAGATCGGGGTACCAAGGGAAATAACACTTAAGAGGCTGGTATTGAACCTCGGCCCCAGGATTCACTCGATTTCCAAACTGACGCTATTCCAATGCTTGTGTTGGGTATGTCTCTGAGATAAAGTTCGGGTTATTTCCCCTTGTGGCCCAATCTGGCAACCCTGATCGAGGCATTAAATATATCTTTTCCAAGAATATTCAGATCATGCGTATATTGATGCTGCAATTGAAAATGAAAACACACGCCAAAAAAAAAATTATTTTGGATTTAAAATAATGAAAACAAAATGGCGAGGCTGTCAGTTTGACGGCGACATAGCCAGGCTTGTTTCCGGCTTCTGCCTTAGTCTCAATTTATGTTGTATGAATATTAACAATTGCGCCACACATAACAACTCGAATTACAGATATTAATCGTCTAGAATGGATACTTCTTTTGCTTTATAATAAGAGATTTAATTCTTGGGTATAAACATGTTTTCTACTTGTTCCCAATTGGTGGAACTTAGAGAAGAAAGCACACACGCACACTCACATAAACACACACAATTACATACATACTTACATACATACGTACAAGTTCTAAACATTTTCCCAATAATTAGCATAAATGTACATCTTACGAAAGAGGCAACTCTTGGATAAAGGAATTATTTTCCATCTTCATTAGGTGACAGGCAACATATCACACACACACACACACACACACATACATACATACACACACACAAACACACACACATGCGTGTATGCTAGTACATATATACACACACACATGCGCGTGCGCGCGCGCACACACACACACGCACACACACACACATACACACACATATATATCATCATCATCATATATATATGTATATATATCCCCGATACAGTTCCATGGCAAACAACTGATGATCCCTACAAGAAAACTTTACTTATAGTACTATAAGATCTAATTCTGTGTAAAACATAAATCCCTCTAAACATCTCCCATTAACAGTTATTAGTGAATAATCGACTTACATGACAAGTAATGAAATGAACAAATAAACAGAATATAAAAAACATTTCTGTAGGAAAGATCTTTCCGTTTAAAAACATTTTCCGTAGTAACATCTTAAATGCTTTAAGACTGTAAGACTTATATAAATATAAACTTATATAAATATGGAACTTCTATATTAAAAGAGAAAACATTTTTTTTTTACTCCAGCAACATCATTCTAGACTATATATATAGACATACATGCACGCAAACATTTTCTACACACATGCACATACAGTATTTGATTGCTAATATAAGGCGTCTTATGCCTTATATTAGCAGGGAATATTAAAACAAACGCATTCCCCTAAAGTCTTCCCATTTATCACGGAGTTTTTTTCCTGTTCAAGTTATTGCCAATGTGGGACTGAACAAGAGGCTTACGTTTACCTTTTGAGCTATTTTTTTTTAAAGCGCGTCTTATATGCCATCAAATACGGTATATATTTTCCTTTTATTGATAGACACTTTTCATGACGACACTGCTCAATACATTAAAATGAACATTAATTAAAAAAGGAACAGGATCATTTTGGTTACTAAAAAGCTCCCTAGTCCACATAGGTAATCGTATATTTTGCATTACACAGAGGCTTTTGTCACGCACACACATGTACACACACATCCGTACACACACTATTAATATATTTTGCCTTATACAGAGGCTTTTGTCACACATACACACACACACACACACATACACACACACTATTCGTATATTTTGCCTTATACAGAGGCTTTTGTCACACACACACGTACACACACTATTCGTATATTTTGCCTTATACAGAGGCTTTTGCCACACACTCACACACACACACACACACACACACACACTATTCGTATATTACACACACACACTATTCGTATATTTTGCCTTATACAGAGGCTTTTGTCACACACACATACACACACATACACACACATACACACGTAGACGCACTATTCATATATTTTGCCTTATACAGAGGCTTTTGTCACAGACACACACACACACACACACACACACACATTTTCCCGGCAATTTTAAAGGAGTTACTGTGGCTTCTGTCGAGCTATTGTTGGTCTGTAGTCTTGATATCTCTTCATCTATGCGGACATGAAAATAGCAAAATTCTCTAGAAAATCTGGTTTTATTGTGTTTTATGATCGGCATTGAGACTCTCTATTTAAATAACATGAAGTCGAATAAACTGCTCAAATATCGAATGTTCTGATTTTTATGGAACGATTTCGTCGTCCATCTTTTTCGCTGCTGTTTCTCTTTTGTCAACCATGTTCGTAAAATGGTTGTTAAAAGCCTATGTATCGTTAGTTATGTCTTGTTCTGTTCTTTTTTCTTTCTTTTTTGTAAATGCGTCTTCATTTTGGTCACTCCATTCGTAAATATTTACGAACCTTTCTCTGAAATGATATTTTGTAGGTGGGTAGCGACGTCACTCTACAATTCGAGATTTGTAAAATGATTGGAAGGAATTCAGAGTCTGTGGCCAGCGATGCAGAACTCAATTAGAACTTTCATTAGATTTGACTAGTTTTTACCTTCATTCTAATTTTAGTCGTTTTTATATAACTCATTATGAAGTTAAAATTAGTCAAATTTAATGAAAGTAGTGTGTTACAATACTTCATCCAATAATAATAATGATTGATTTAAGCTAAGTTATTTTTCATTATGCTTTTTACGACAATTGTATGATTATATATATTGGTATAATAACCTTAAACTTTGAAAGTCGATTTTCTCTTATCATCCAGGTTGGTAAAATAGATTTTGTTGCTATGATCAATCCTCTGAGAATTGAAGAAGCGTTGTTCACTCCACTGCTTTCAGCAAATTCGTTAAATTGCTTACTTAAGAATCGCAATATTTCAGTTCGATTTCCAGTGAATGTGTTGTAGTCTTATTGGCTTCAATTTTGACCAATCAGCGCTATTTATTCACTGGGGAAATCTTTGACATATCATGTTCGTTCATTTGTAAAGTCTGGAATAAAGAATAGTTATTGATATATACAAACAGTGGTGTATAGATTATCGTCTGGCATTCAATATAATTTTACAGCTGTCGCAAAATCTCTATCCTTATTCACATGAAAGTGACACCGAATGGAAAATCTTAAATAAACAATAAAAATTATTTACCAAATGTTACATTTAGGATGGAGTATTATGCAGCTGACCGAAGCTTACAACTATCTCTGTATCACAGTTCCCTCTAAGCTGTGCGCACACACATTTTTCAATCACGTACAAATTAAGGAAATTAATGTGCGCTCAAAAGTTTACCTGAAATAATGTAGTAATAAATAATTATACTTATAATTATAATATAGTAATAATATATTATAATTATACTTATTGAAAATAATCTGTTTCTGTTGACATAAAAATAAGAAATACTCACTGATGTACAAACTGAACAAAGTAGTTCAAAGTACAGTATAAAATCTTAACTAAATACGTTACTTCGTAGAATGCAAGCATATTTGTATTATATTAAAACATTCCAATACAGTTTTATTAGCCATAAGAAATAGGTTGTGTCGAAATAATCTTGAAACAATTTCAAGTTTACATCTGCAAAAGCACTCGGTACGCACATACTTTGTGACAAGAAAATAAATTGCACAACATATTGTTTTTGCGCATCCTGACTACTAAATATTAGACGGAATATTGCTCTTTATAATGATAATAATAATATAAGAGCCTCGATGCAGATCAATGGTTAACACCCCATGCCAGGAGACCAGGTCTAGAAACAAGAAAAAAATTGTCAAATATTGGATGTCGCTGTTTCGACAGACCACAGAGAAACATTATACGAAAGGGAAAAGCTGGAAAATAACTAGTTCTTGCCAGAGAACTGAAGAATTGTGAAACATGAAGGTGGCTGTTGTACCAATCATTATTGGCGTACTTGGAACAGTCCCGAAGAACACTGCGAAGAGACTGAAAGAATTGCGACCATTTAGACAACTGTATTACTCCAGCCAGGAAGACTTGAGAGTCATGGTTAAGGAAAAGAGAATCTGCCAGATCGTAGGGGTGGCTGTACCAGCAGACCACAGAGTCAATGTGATAGAAAATGAACAGCTGGAAATGTACAAGGACCTGGCCCGGAAGCTAACATGAAGGTTAGGATAGTACCCATTATAATAGGCGCGCTTGGAAGCGTGCCAAAATAACTGGAATCAAGATTGGAGGTATTAGAAAGAAGAGGAAAGTTTGAAAGTGTGCTGACCACCACGTTGCTGGGGTCTGCGAGAATACTGCGAAGGATCCTAGAGATTTCAGACTAGCAAACAGTCAGGCTTCAGCGATTACTGCCAGACATCTAGTGTGAACATGTTAAGTGAGTTAGAAAACCGGGATAGGATTGGGATTGGCCAAACCACAGCATTGCTGTGGACTGCGAGGATTCTGAGAGGAGGGCTGGATTCTTGAGGCGACTTGCTGTGACTCAGTTTTCAGCAATGACCACCAGCCATCTGGTATGAAAAATATCACCCGTCATGAGCCCACTGCTGGACAAAGGCCTTTCCCACCTCCTTCCATGACCACCTAGATTGTGCTAACCTCTGCCACGTCTTACCGGCAAACTTTTCTATCTCATTCGGCCATCTTGTGTCTGGTCTTTTCCTACTGCGTTTACTGTCCCATGGGCACCAACCGGTTTGTCTTTTACTCCATCTATTGTCATATTTTCTTGCTAGGTGACCAGTCCATCTCCAGTTTTGTTGCTTAATTATTTGTATAATATCCGTCATTCTAGTCCCGCCTCTGATCCATGTTGATCTTTTTCTATCTCTTAGAGTTATTCCTAGCGTTTTGTTAATTTCCATGTTTCACATCCGTAAGCCATGGCTGATATTATGCAACTGTTGTATACTTTACGCTTTAAGAACATTGGCAAGGCTCTCTTCAGAATGTCGCTATTCATGCTTTCCAACCTATCGTTATGCGTCGTTTTATTTCGCTGTCATGGTCTGACTTTATTACCTGTCCTAGGTAGATGTATTCATCAACCTCTTCTAGAGCCTCTCCATCTATCTTTATGATCTTTTGGTGGACTTTATCGTTGAACATTACTTTTGTCTGTTTAGATCTGTCAACATGTATTCTAATTCTTCGACTGCTTCTGACGTCATGGAAATGTCATCGACGAATCTCAAGTGGTTTAAGTATTCTCCATCTATGTTTATCCCATCCCCTCCCAGTCATAATAAATGGTAAGTCGAAAAACCCCAACCATTTGTACAAGTCTTAGTTCCTCTCTATCATTACATAATAATACTGATGATGAAGATGATAATATATTTCCCATATCATTTGATATACAGTAGACTCTCGTTATAACGGCCCCCACGTTATAACAAATTCGCCGTTATAACGGGTGAAAGAATACGGTATGTACATTGTTTTAAAATACGGCAAGCAAATGATCTAATTTCTAATTTACTCGAGGGAAAAGTATCATCTCCGACAATAGTATTGTGAGGATATAAAAACAAACGTGCCGTTGAAAGGCGTGTGTCATTAAATAGTGCCGTTAGAATGAGTGGCGTCATCATCAGTAAAATTTACAGTGTTCACGTCTTTTCACCGGTTTTTCACTATAGGATCTCCCCACCGTCACATGACCTTAGACGGAGAGCACCTTTCGCAGGATACTCGCAGTACCAAGTAAAGAAGATTTTTGTAGCGTGGTTATGCTGGGATGTATTCCAATTTGTTCCTGACAATTGGTTTACTCTTGTCTCCTTTTTCCACAGCCTAGCTAATTCGACCC
>VCCN01000192.1:1704760-1720467 GCA_006491835.1 Architeuthis dux | reverse complement strand
ATAAATTGTAAATATACCATCTACAATTATGAGAATAGTCGTTATAATTGCAAGTGTTGTTTAGACAATTGAACTAAATGTTTATTATTTATTTTTGACTAGTATTTTTTTCATCGTAATTGTATTTGATTTTCATTGCAACTTTTGAAACCGTCATTGAGTAAACAGTGCAGATTGAAAATAAAGAATAATCTTCCAACGAGACACGATCTAGCACCCCTTTGCCTCCGGTAGCCTATCTTACTGTGAACAATCCATATGGAAAATAACTTGAGAAGAGTTATTATCGTCCCAAGAGTTGTTTGGACTACTGAATACATTCTGTGTTGCTTTTGTTGTTGCAGCAAGAAGGCTGTAGAATGGGTTGGCCAAATATTTGTGGTAGCAACAAAAGCAGCACAAAGAATGAGTTTAATTGTCCGACAACTCATGGAATGATAATGACTCTTTCAAAATTATCGAAGGTATCTTTCATATGAATTGTACACCCGAAGAAGGCTGTAGAATGGATCGATCAAGACATTGTGGCAAAAACAAAAGTGACATAAAGAAGTAAAAACAAACAAGTAAATTTAGTCAAATCAGTCCAACTTTGCAAAATAGAGCGTTCAATCGCCTTAGGTATTTCACATCTCTAAATATCATGACATTTTTCATCGTCACTACCCACCATTTGGAAGGGTATGTTCTAACCTGCACCCTAAACCAAAACATAACTCTCAGTAAATTTCCCGATGAATATTTCATTCAAATAGTTCTTCGGACGATTGAACTCCTTGTTGTTTGTGTTGTTAACACGACATTTGGCCGATCCATTTTTTGGCCTTCCTCGGGTGTAATATCCGAATGTGATTTAATTTCAAAGTAGGTAACCCCTATAACGTAGGATTCGGGTGTTTCTTTATCCTTGTCTTGGGCCTGTTGAGCAGCGGAAGACACATCTTGTCCGACTAATGCAATCAGTGACATGTTGATATGAGCTACCTCTTTGTTTTTTCTGGGTTTCTCTGAGGAAGGCCGAAGAATAGATCTGCCGAAACGTCGTGTTAACAACACAAATAACAAGAAGCAGTTCAATCGTCCGAAGAACTATTTCATTGCTAATGACCCTTCCGCAAAACTATAAAGAATATTTCATTGTTTATTTATCAGAAAAAGTTTTTCAAAGGCATAAAAGGCTGGTCAACGCTTCACTGAACTTTGAGATATCATTTTTTTGTGAATGATGCCGACTGATCCAGTCTCGTTTTATCGATTCAGTAGTGGTTTTTAATACTCGCCCCACAGACGATGCTTTACTTTGATATAAAAACTGAGGATATAAAGTATCAATAAAGACAGATCTGGTTAGTCACCCAATAGATACCGTCACGTGACCAACGTTTTTTGGCAGCACGCCGTGTTGGGGTTGATCAATGAATAAATTGGAAAAAGGGGGTGATCAATGAATAAGTTACTTCTCTCACCTTTTGTTGGGCAGTGATCACTTAAAAGTCTGAATTTAAAAAAGGAAAACAAGCGTGTATGCAACCGGACACAAACTAAGGAATCAATTTAGCATAAACTTACATTGCAAATTGAACCCTACACTTAAAACCTCTTTAGAGTTTGGGGGATTTTCAAAAAACAAAAAAACTTTTTTCTAGACATAAAAAGGAGTAAATGTTTACATTTTCAGTCCTCTAGCTTTATAGCCAGCCAGACCCACTTAAGAACTGAAGAAACCTATCTTGATGTTGACAGTTTTGGTTGACGGTTTCTAAACGTATCAATAAAGATAAGATTCGATTAACCGAGTCCCGATGTAAACAAAAGAAAAACAATTGATAGACTCACTGTATCAACTGGACAACCGTCTCGCTTCTCTGAAAATCCGGCTATGCAATCAATACACTAGCAACTGGAGGGGGTCGTATACAATGCAACATATTCGTTACAAAGGAGATTTTTTATCAACTTTCTCTTTCTGCTAACACCTTTTGTATTCAGTACGACAAACGAAATTCATACATTTATAAACAGTGGATAAGATAAATTCAAAATACTTTATGTTAAAAAAGAGATTTCTTTTCAAAACAAAGTTTTAAAAAACAAACAAGTCTGGCTGCTGCAGGGTCAAACTCCACTCCTACTTCTATTCGGACTGAAGATTATTACTGCAAATTTTGTATTTTATATATAAAAAAAAAAAAATATAAACATATATTTTAAATTTTTTAGTAGAAATGCATTTATTTATTAGAATGAAATAAATCCTTACGTGTTTTTAACATACATTGTCGAAGATATATGTAAGACTTAGTCAATGAAAACTGTGGTAAACAGAAGTTTTTAATTTCAAAGGAGGTAACCCTTATAACGTTATATACCACTATATAACGTTATATTATAGTATAATATAACTATATATACGCGCGATATGTCTGACTTGTCTGACTAATGCATTTTGTCGACATGTTGATATGAGCTACCTCTTTGTTTTTTCTCTGTTTCTGAGGGAGGGTGAAGAATGGATCGGCCGAAACGTCGTGTTAACAGCGCAAACAACAAGAAGGAGAATATGTCATTGTTTTGGAGCCGACTTTTAGCTCCAAACATTAATGTTAATTTTATAAATGTATTTATTTATTAGAATGAAATAAGCCTTTGCATATTTGTAACATACATTTTCGGATATATGTAAGACTGTCTGTTTGGCCCAGTCGGTAAGAGAGTCGCCTCACAATGACTTGGTCGTAATTTCAAATCACGGTAAGGAATTGGTAATTTTATTTATCAGTTTTGTTTAACGTGCCGGGACAGACAAACAGTGAACACCTAAATTAGACGAGGATTGTTCCCTGTTCTTGTTCTTGGTGTAGAAAAACAAAGTCAACTCCAGACTTGGACTGGAGTTTGGCAAAAAGTTTAGAGAAAACAATCACCAGGGTTTTAAATATAATTAACGCTTTTATTTTAGATATCCGTATCGTTTCCCGAGCAGCTTATCGTCGATAGCGGGGAAGTAAACAACGTTGACTATCTAAAGTTATCAAGAAAAATCCAAGGAAAAAGAATGAAGTAATCGAAGCCCAGAGCACTAATTCTGGCAATTCATTTAAAAAGACGAAAGGATTTCCAAAATAACAATAATTATTTTTTTTAAAAGAACAGAAAAGGCGTGTGTTTCCGATTATTCGATTAAAAAAATCGATATTTCACTAAACATGCTGCATAAAGAAGAAATGTTTGGAGAGAAAAGGGGAAGGCAAATCGATCGATAGAGAAAAGTGTTCGTTGGTCTCTGATCTCCATACATCACAACACACCAAAAAGAAAACTCCAATTGTTTACTATTAGAGACCGTGAACCAAAACTGTCAACATCAGCATAGTCAACATCAACATAGGTTTCTACAGTTTTAAAGTGGGTCTGTCTTGCTGGCTGGCTATGTATGTGTTGCGCTGCACCAATGGAGCTAGAGGGATGAAAATTTGAACGTTTACTCATTATGTCTAGAAAAATCCTCTCCAAAATAGTTTTCAGTAAGGAACCTCCACAATGTGTTGATATAATTGTAAAATCTTTTTAAAAAACACTGAGCAAGAATATTTTAACATAAAATAGATGATAATATATCAATACACTGGCAAAATTACACTTTGTAAAATAGATTGTTCAATTTTGCCACTGCATTAATATGATTATGTATATTTTATGTTAAAATATTATTGTTCAGTGTTTTTTAAGTTTCTACAATCATATTAACACATTTTGCAGGTAAACATTGTTCTTACCGGTCCTGTTTTCTTTAAGATCTTCTGCTTATTTTGTACATACCACTGTGTTAAAATATTCTGGAAATAGACGAAAAAATATTAATGCCATGGCACAAAATAGCTATTTATAGTGGCATGTATGTACCCACATGTAACTAACCTTTGTAAAATAAGTTTGTTCAATGTTGTCACTTCAATTTACAATATAAATTTATGCTAAATTGGTCACTTAGTTAATGTCCGGTCCCGCTCACGCTCGTTTTTATTAAATTCAGACTTTCTTTTACTGACCACCATCCAACAAAAGACAAGAGAAGTAACTTATTCATTGATCACCTCCTTTTTCCAATTTTTAATTGATCACTCCAAACACGTCCTGCTGCCAAAAGACATTGGTCACGTGACGATTTCTATTGACTGACTAACCAGACCTGATGGGTTTTTGTATAGACAAAGCAACGCTGTATCAGGACATTATCAAATTGTTGACTAGTTCACATTGAATGAACTTGAATTTTTTCCTCGTGAACATAGTTAATTTTACAAATATTGACAGCGTGAAAAAAACCTTTTGTTGTTGTTCAGGTGCGATATTAATTACAGTATGCAATTTTTCTTTACGCCTTCGCTGTTCCTGGGTAATAAGCGTTATTTCCTGATTGATTATGTCTAAAAAGTATAGAAAATGTCAATTATTCCCTTCAAACTTTGCTTTTGTGATCAGCACATTGATATTTTGTAATTTGACTCAGACAGCTAAGGAAAGGTACTTGAAAGCTGCAATCTCCATATCTAGAGCTGTGACAAATTGTTTCATAAGGACTAATTTTATATGCAGTGGTGGCATCAACACCTTCCGGGGGTCAACCAGTGGCTCCCATGTGACGTTGTACATCCCCACATAGAATTCCGGTGGCTATGGCCAGTCCCGCCTTTTGGTAGTGTGCCTGCTGTCCCAAAGGCAACGATAGCAGGGAAACAGTAAAACTACCTTGGAGACCCATCAGGAAAGGCAACCATTATGAAGTCCCCGATGACCTACGAGCCATACTCATTATAATTCCAAGCGCCTAACAATGTCTTAACACGGTTCAGAAAACAATTTATCGGATTTCATATTCTGTAAAAGGCAGAAGAATCGAAATTTTAAAGGGAAAACATATATTGAAAAATCTTAAAATAAGACTAGCATTCCAAGGGAAATTATGAATCACCGCCACCCATATATGCTGTGTTGGGGTGATCAATTAAAAGATTGAGCTGTGATCATTAAAAAATGCCCGAATTTTCAAAAAGCGGGCACAAACTAGCGACCAATTTAGCATAAGCTTACAATGAAAATTGAACCCCCACTAAAACCCTATTTTGGAGGGGAATTTTCAAAAACGAAAAAAGCATTTTCCCTACACATTGAGAGGAGTGCGTGTACACAGTTTCAAGTTTCTACTATGAACGGTTAGAGCTGGGCGAAGTCCGACTGCATATATAAAATTGACCCCCCCCCCTCTAAAATCCTACTATTAAAAAACATTTTCCATACTCATTGAGGAGAGTGTGTGTACAAAATTTCAAGTTTCTACTATGAACGATTAGGGCTGGGCGATGTCCGATTACATAGATAGATACACTTGAACCGTCCTCTAAAACCCTACGTGGGGAGGGGATTTTCAAAAAACAAAAAAGGTTTTCCCTACTCATTGAGGGGAGTGTGTGTGTACAACATTTCAAGTTTCTACTATGAACGGTTAGGGCTGGGCGAGGTCCGGATACATAGATAGATACATAGATTCATAGATACATATAAATGTATGAACGCATGAATAATCTAAACCTTTGGTAGTGGTGATTAATACCTTCCATAATAATAGTTTGCCAACCTATGCTTCGAAACATTTTACACTACCAAAAGAATACAAGTTTTTTTTCGAAGCAGGTACTAAAACTAAAAGCCTACCTACAATACAATCAGTTATCATGAATTCAGAGACCTCTTTCATAGCACAAAGGTTAGAAAACGTGTATTGCACACCAATTCTCAAGTGCTGTGAGCTCGATTCCCACTGGGTGCCCCACTAGTCGGGTCTTGCTTAGCAAGATCGTCTCGCACACCAAATCGCTAGCATTGTGAGCTTGATACTTATTTGGTGCCAAAAACTTGTGACCACTTGCTAAGCTTAGTAAATAGCTAGAGGACGCTTGCTGTAGAGCAATTGTTGGCAAGATCGTCTCGCAGACTAAGCGTAGTGAGTTCAATCCTCACTTCCTGCTCCACGACTGTGACCGTGTGCCATACTAAACTAAGCTTAGGAAATAATTATAGGGCGCCTTGTGCTAGAGCAATGTTTAGAAAGCTCGTCACGCAGATCAAATCGCTAGCATTGTGAGTTCGATACTTATTGGGTACCTAACATTTGTAACCTTGTAACAGACTAAGTAGCTTGTAAATAGCTAGAGTGCGCTTGCCGTGGAGTCATTTCTGGCAAGATCGTCTCGCAGACCAATTCGTTAGCGTAGTGGACGCGATACACAGTGTGTCCCACTGCTGAGGCCTTGTTCCAGACTGAGATAAGCTTAGTAAATAACGATAGGGAACTTTGCCGAGAGACAAAACAGTGTGCATATTTTCTGTAAAATTCATTTCCTCGGAAAAATCAATGAAGAGAAAAACATATTTTGAAATAACCAACGTTCCGTGAAATGTTTATGTTATCTACGCCTTTAATTGCGTCCGTATTGTGAGAAACAGGCTGAAGACAGAAGAAGATGCCAAGAAGTGAGAACGAGTAAGAATCTTTCCATTCTCTGGTGTCCATGGTGATGGTAGACTTTGTTATGCTGCCTTTATTTTTGTAATCCAAAGAACGGCCAAGTTGTCTCCAGGCAGAATTCGTTAAGCTGTTTATGAGGATAGATTAAATAGAAAAGAAAACAATTCTTTGGCTTTTGACAGATTTCTCATCACAAGTTTTCCCCCGCTATCCGAAAGTAGGGCGCTTCCACACAAAAAACATTCGTAAGCCGAAATGGCGTAAAGCGAAGAAGCAATTGCCATTAATTAATATGGGAAATCTTTTGAGCGTTCCCAGACCACAAAATGGTCCGCGTTGTCGGATGGGGTGGTGGGAAGTACAAGAGACTGGAGTGTAGGAGAGAGAGCGGAGGAGGGTGTGTGCTGCCTCTGTAACGACTCGCTGAAAAAGAAAACGCTAAACACTTTTTTCGTAAGTGTGGCATAAAGAAAACTTTCGAAAAGTGGGGGGAAACCTGTATAGGAGTTTAGAAATGTGATTTCTTTGCTCATCAACATCTGTATGGGTCACTTACAATCCGTGCTTGATTTCTTCTTTTTTTAGCCATTTGCTCTTACTGCAAAATGATACACAATAAAAACTGCATTTTGCCAGCAATGATTTTTATGGCAAACATTATATTCCCTTTTTTGTTTTTTTTTTACTAATCATGATTACCTATCATGTTTCGACTCAGAAAATCAGCCTTTTTCAAAGGTGTCCGGAGAAAAACGGTGAGTCCTACTTGATTCGAGGGTGTGTGTTTGGATTCTGAGTTGGTAGGTTATTTGGTTTTTTATCAGCAGGGTAGAATCTTCTGGTGTTTGTGTGCTTATTTGTCTATAAGTTGTTGTTGTTGCTGTTTGGGGCTGGACAGAATACATGAGTGATGGGATTTTTTATCAGCGGTGGTGGGGGAAAGGGGATTAGCAGTGGAGGCAAGTAGGACTCACCGTTCTTCTCCAGACACCTTTGAAAAAGACTGATTTTCTCAGTCGAAACATGTTAGGTAATACATAATAATCCATAGGACATTGACACTTCAATCGCTGCGAATATCGAACCCATTATGCTTTAGCTTGCAATACTGACACGCTAACCACCTAGCAAGATGCCGAAAGTAGTTGAATGAGAAATATTTAGATTCGGGTGGTTCCACAAATAAATGCTTGGGCGTTCTTTTAATTATTTACTAAGCTTTAACAAGGAAACAGTAGGAGAGCACTTAATTAGGATCGAACTCACTGCAGTAATACATTGGTCGAGAGGAGCTTGCTAACCATTGCACTACGGTAGACACCGATGTGCGGCACCTTTAATATCAAGGAAAAACTTGTAAAGAAAACAAACTGATGCCATTTCTCTTTGCCATGGGCTAAAGTTTAATCATCGTAACTATTATGTCTTTGTTGTTTGTTAGTTGGTTATTTTCTGTTTTTAGCTGTGTTGGTTAAACGCGTTTTTAGCTGTATTTATCAAAAGAAGAGTTGGAACAAAATCGCGTGCGTTCATGTCGATGGCCGGTGGACAAAGAGACTCTTCCCAGCCCCCACTTGCGAGCCCTCGTTTACGGTACCGGAAACTGGGCTCGTTATGGAGTCTGTTGGGTAGCTCCGCTTCGGCATGTTTATTGATATTAAGCATACATATGTACATACATATATGAACATTACAATACTGACGACAATATTATATCTTTGCTTTTGTTGGTTGGTTTGTTAGTTTGTGTTTAGCTGTGTTGGTTAAAACACGTTTGGTATTTAGCTGTGTAAGAAAAGAAGAAGGAGAGACAGCTGCTGGTCAAGAGACCGACCGTAGTTACCGAAAACGAGACTTCGCCTGGTCACTTCCGTTATCAGATCGAGGCTTCGTCTAAGCTTCCTGTACACTACGATCGGACGAGTTGCTTGCCTTTTATTTACATTTAAATCGAATAAAATATAAAGACATTACTATATTTACGACAGGCACCCCAAAATTGGGGGCCAACATCTTTCAAGTCCATAACTGGATTTATTTTCTTCGTCACGCTCTTCATCGCTTGAAGTTGAAGAATCACTTGAATTTGACGATGGTTTGGATTCGGAAACTGCTTCAGCTTCAGTAGTAGTAGTTTATTTACGACTGTGTGTAGTGCAGAAGTGGAAAAAGACTAGGCGTGGCGTGCTGTTTGTTTTGTGGAAAGTCCAGGAAGCAAAAGCCGAACGAACGAGCCGTAGACATATGTAGAGGAGGTAGAGCGTCAGTGACTCGTATGTGAAGCGCTAGTGACCCGGATGTGGTGAGCTTTTGGTTACAAAAGGCCAGGCGGTGACGATTAGTCAGTCGGTTCTAGGCTTGCCTACCGAAGCTACGTTGGTGGTGACGACTGAATTACGTTGGTGGTTACTTGGAAACTACACTGTGGTATTTCAGTAGTGCCCTATCGTTCTTTTTTTAAAACAATTCCTCCCTAACCTTTCTCTTTTTTTCTAAAAGCAGCACCACTCTCTTTTGTTCGCATCTGGGGATTGTATTGTTTATTTAGTGTGGGCCGTACTCCCCCCCCCCCCCAAAAAAAAGTACGGCCCACACTGCCCCCTCTAGCTACGCTACTGGACTGCATTCGAAGCCCGGTATACGTAGGTAAGGTTTCAATTGTTCTTATCGCGGCCCACCTACTTTACCGCTGCTCTACCACTTCTTAGATTTAGTCATGTTCTGCACTGACAAACTAAATATATCTGGCGGTCAGTAGAGGGCAAATTTGCTGATTAAACACTGAATTTAGCAACTTTGACCTAACATTTGTTTTTAGGAGGTCTCGACATTTCAGTCTGTATGTCGGGCATTGAAAAAAGGAGGTCGTCAGCGGTCAGAAATTAAGGCAAATGTTAATAACAGAATAAGGCTGTAATTATCTATTTATTCTAACATTTTTGTGGTGCCCAGCGGCGGAGCCATGTCAAAGTTTTTTGTGGGGAAGGGGTGTTCCAGGCAAAAAAGCGTCAAAAAACGCCAAAATGCACTGAAAACTGTTAGCCATTTTATGACCATTAAAATGGATAAAATATCTAGATTTTCCATTAATCAAGCGACGGACTTATTGACGTAGGCAATTAATCTATTTTATAAAACAATTGATGCAACTCAACCAAATTTAGCATGCATACTTAATGGACCTAGGGGGACGTTTTAAAGTAAAGGTTTTTATGCTTTTAGATGGGGGGGTTGTTTACAATGTAACTATAATGCTAAACTGAAACCTTACATTCAGTCCAATATACATATTAGTTGGAAACCACCCGATAGTGTGGATTTCAACATGTATTTGATCAAATATCAATGTCACTGCTTATTAAATATTGATTACTTACAAGTCTGTTTTGGGAATTACTTACATCCTTGAGTTAATTTCGGTGTTAAACCTATAATGATGAGAATTTTAAAAACGAATCCATATTTGTTAATCAATACGGGATTAACAACTTGCGTGTTATTCAGAATCCTCTTTTTTGTATTCAATTAACTGCCAAGTAGGTTCGCTTTCTTATATTGTTTTCACCCAAACCACAACACAGGAAGCAAAAAGAATCATGCCACACTTTGTTGCCGGAGTATTTTGTTTCATGATTCAATGTAGGTTCTTTTTCTTTTCGGCCTCAACAACCACAACTCATTGTCAATTTCCAGCCAATGATTAAACAGTCGCACTGGGAAGTTAATAGCCATTTCCCACCGAGCTCAAGTGACATTGTCACAAACACGCCCATGTTGGAATAGTGGTTCTCAAACTGTATTGTATGACGGCACACTAAGAAATATACAGTAATACCCTGCTTAGCGCGCCTTTTCAAGTATTTTTCGTAATAAATTTAGTAATGTTGAATTGCCGAAATAAATAATGATAAAAGACTGCATCTTGGACAGGTTCCGAGATAACTTTATGTTTTGGTTAATATCCCATGTGCATGAAAATAAACACATGTACATACACATACACAATCATTTATCATATAGTGATATACAAAAATACCAAGCGATGTTTCATCAGCTCCGGGAAGTAGCAATGGTCCTTGATGGCTAAAGATTTCCAGCTAACTTTATAGCTAAGGATTGTATGCATTGTTGTTCTTCAAATCTAAGATATCGTTCTCGAAACCCTAACCCTAAACCCTCGTATGAATTTAGGAGCGTACGTAACATTTTTAGCTATAGAGTTAGCTGGTAATGAAAATTCGTATTTTAGGGCCAAGTAACCAAGAATTACCCAGCAAAAGTGTTACCTTTAAGTGGAAGAGTCCATTTCTGTTCATTATACAAGTAGATCATAAGAATTGCAAAAAGTCTTTGCAGTAAAAGAAATATTATTTGACTAATTTCTTTTGTTGTTCTTCGGGAAAAAAATGGCGCTATGCTTACGCCGTCTGTTGGGAGTTGTGCGTACTATTCCGTCTAATGGATTATCACCAACTAACCACTCTAGGTCGCTTGATTTGCGTTTGTTGTCTTCCCTAATCAAATTTCGCAGAATTACACTCTGTTTGTTTAACGTCTGCTAGGAAGAAAGAGCATTATTACCCGTTGCTAATTCTATTTGCTTTTATAAATATTTGCTATCAAATAAACACCAAAAAGCTTTGGTATTTTTACTGTTAACCTCTTCCCTTTGTTGTCATAGTTATTCAACTTTCTTTCTACCTTTCTTCTCTTTTGTTTATTTCATTGTTTCTTTTTTTCTGTTTGATCTGTTTCTTTTTTTCTTTCTTTTTTTCTTCTGTTAGGTCTATTTATTTTTTCTTTCGTTGTTTCTTTTTTCTGATTGGTCTATTTTTTTTCTTCTGTTTGGTCTGTTTCTTTTTTTCTTCTGTTTGGTCTATTTATTTTTTCTTTCGTTGCTTCTTTTTTCTGTTTGGTCTATTTCTTTTATCTTTCTTTTCTTTTTTTTTCTGTTTGGTCTATTTATTTTTTCTTTCGTTGTTTCTTTTTTCTGATTGCTCTATTTTTTTTCTTCTGTTTGGTCTGTTTCTTTTTTTTGTTTCTTTATTTCGGTCTGATCTATTTCTTTCTTTCTTTCTTTCTCTCTTTTCGTTTTTCTTTTGTTTTCTATTTGATCCGTTTTCATTCATTCTACTTTCTTACTTTCTTTGCTAAATGCTCCTCCTCCTCCTCCTAGTCCTTCATCCTCTCTTTATACAGGAAGGTCTGGTACCACACTACATACTAGCACACGCGATTAGTAGTACACGAAAACAAATTCTTCTGATACTGGCTAATTAAAGCGGTAGCTTCTGAAGTAGGAGAGGATAAGAAACGATGCAAGACATTTAAGTCCAACATTAACGGCGTGGTGAATTACTATATGTATCTACATGACAAATACATGGAACAATAATAAACCTTATATTCTGTCAAATCTAATTATTTCACTAAAATACTTGTACATGTTTACATTTTTTAGAACAATATCCAGGAACTGCTGGAACGGAACTCTTACTTTGGCATTAAAATACCAGGAACATAAACCATTCTTTCGCCAAATCTTTAGTTTTATTCGATTAATTATAATTCAGGCTTTTTTCACTCCATACTATTCTTTTTAAAAATGTTTCATCATTTTTATCGATTTATTCCGATATGTATATTTGTTATTCTTTCTATATAGTGGTTCGACTGAAACTTATATACAACTATAACAAGGATGAATAATTAAATATAGTGAAATGATGAAAAAAAACAATATTTACCGCCTGTATTTTTCATATATTTTATTCTGTTTATGCAAATTGACCGCTATTTCAAAGTATGTGAGCTGCAGACGACACCGTGTATGTATTTGCACGGCACGGCTGTCGTGTATTTTAATCTTGTTTATTTTTTCCACTCAAATATGTGTACTGAATTGTCTACCATACATTACACGCTTAACATTTCTTTGATTTTTGTTCATTTTGTTTATACCTACTGTTTACATAAGTTTATGTACATGTTTCTTGACAGCAAAATACAGTTTGTATTTGCTTATGTGTTTAATTCAACCAACAGTTTTAACATTAAAGTTTTTGCCAACATTAAGATGAAATTTAATAACGCATGAAATTATTTCAGTTATACATAAAAAGATTGGCATCTCAGGTTTCTACTAAATGTTAGTAAGACAGGCTCACTCGATAGAAACCGCTACGTGACCAACATCTTTTGGCGTGTTGGAGGTGATCAATTAAAAAATGGCTGACAGGCTTTCCTGTATATATATATATTTCTTCTTCATTATCTTCTCTGATTCCTCTAATTACTGAGCCATTTCTTTTTGAATTTTCGAATCTTAACTAACTGATTTTAAACGTTGTATTGGACGGAGCCATTTAATTTTGTGCAAATATAAAAAAGCAACTTCTGTTATTTAGACTTAAGCTTTGTACATAGAATCAATGAAGTTAATTCGATCATTTTTGGAACATATCGATTGATTGAAAACTAAAAAGATGTTAGTAAACACTCTTTGTGGCAGGTTCCGTAGTAATTAATTAGACAAATGTTTAAATAGCATTCTGAAATTGAATACTACGTGTTGGCCTGTTTGGCTTTCCGAAGATGTTAAACATGGTAAAAGAATTGGTCAGATTGCTTTCTACATGACGTGTGACGTGATTGGCGTGCCGCTGTTACAATACCAGAACTGCTCAGACTTTGCGTAGCTCTACTTATTTTCTTTTTCTATATCGCCACGTCTTATGTACGCAAAGCAAGGACCGGTGCCTCATACCCAATCTTCACTCTTGAGCGGTGGCATTTTTACGCCATCGCTCAAGAGTGAATAATAAATAAATATTAATTAATAAATTAATAAAAAATAAATAATAAATTGAAATAACAAATTAAATTTAAGGAAACATACGTAGACCCACTCCAAAATGTTAACATATCTATATTGTGTATTTGGGAATCCTTCATTAATACATGTCTGGATAAATACGACGGACAAGGAAACCTTTTCACCTTTTTGGTTAATCTTTCTTGTTTACGCACAAGATAACGTATGTTCGGATCCAATGTATATAAATATTGTCCGAACGATAGATTAGATCGAGCGCTTTCGACTGTACGTTCAGCCATTTTCGAGGTCGTTAAAACTTTATTGTTTGCACGGTTCAAATAGTGTCCAAATTAATTCCATTGTGTGCCATTGGTTGGTTGGCGTTAGAGGACGAGTGGTGGGCGAATGCATTATTTGTTAAAAGGGGTTTCAGATGTTTAGTAATTAAACACATTTAAAACTCCCTGTCCATGGCCGAAAGAGATTTTGTTGAGGGTTGGGTTTTTTAATTTTATTAGGAGCGCTTCCATGATGGCAAGCCTTTTTGCAGTGGATGTGCTTTATTATGCGTGTGCTGTTGGCAAGAATTTGGCGTATGGGAATTTGGAGGGGTGTGTGTTTGTTTAAATGGTTTCTTATAGCGCTCTGACCGGAGAGATGGCAGGTAAGGCGTCTAGATAGAGTAGTAGTAGTTTGTCTTATATAAGAATTCGATTGTGGAAGGACACAGCCTCCTAAAGGGCAAGTGAATTCGTATACAACATTAGTTTGAGTAATTGGTGTGTTTTATTATAGGCAGGGTTTGTCGCTAATGGCGAGGTTTGGGTTTTTTTGTTTGTCATAGATAATTAATTTATACGATTCTCTGGTTCAACGGTAGAGCTGTATTGGCGTATTATATGTTTCAATGTAGACACATCTTGTTTATAGTTTTGGTGCATCTGGTTACAGTAACATAAGTTTATGGCTTTGGTTTTATTGTTGTTGCTGTTTGGGTTATTGTTGCGGAGTTTATTTAAGGCTAATTTTATTTGGTTGTCAACGACATAGTTGGTGAAGCCGTTGTTTATGAGTGTTTGCTTAATTTTAGAAAGTTCTTTAATGAATATTGTGCGGAAAGAGGAGATTAATTGTGCTCGGTGGATAAAGTTCTTAATCACGTTTGTAATTGAGATGGCAGGAATTCTTAGGTTTTTCGTATGGGGAGGTGGAGAAGGTTCTGTGGTTGACATCAACAAGAACATAAAAAAGGGGATTTTATTATTGATGCTAAGTTCGTAGGTGAAATTAAGGACGGAGATATGTTCGAAGGACGATTTAATGTCATAGATATCCTCCAGGGTGTTGGATAAGATAAAAATGTCGTCGACGTAACGGACATATATAGTAGGTTTAGGCAATGTTTCAAAAACAGTATTTTCAACATGAGATATGTAGAAATCAGAAAATGTAGCACCAAGGACTACCCATACTAACACCGTTGGTCTGTGTATACATGTTTTCGCTGTGGTCGTAAAAAGGAAATTTGAGCACATAGTAGTTTTTGGAGAAAAGCCGGTTTGATTTTCTTGGGTAATAAGGAACTGTGTTTATATACACATTGGCAGATGATATCAATAGTTCCATCAGGAACGTTGGTAAACAAATTCTCGGCGTCTAACGAAGCCAAAACACCTTGGGAGGGTTCAACTGTATTTAATATTTGTAGAAATTCTTGGGTAGAATTTATATTGTATTTACTTGGTAAATATTGGGAGATAATATCATTAAGTGTTTTTGATAAGTGGTAGATGGGGGTGGAGATTTGGGAAATTATCGGTCGCAACGGCGAGCCTTTTTTTATGATGGCACACAACCCTTCTAACAAATAATGCATTCGCCCACCACTCGTCCTCTAACGCCAACCAACCAATGGCACACAATGGAATTAATTTGGACACTTTGAACCGTGCAAACAATAAAGTTTTTACGATCTCGAAAATGGCTGTACGTACAGTCGAAAGCACTCGATCTAATATATCGTTCGGACAATATTTATATACATTGGATCCGAACATACGTTCTCTTGTACGTAAACAGGAAAGAATAACCAAAAAGGTGAAACGGTTTTACTTGTCCGTCGTATTTAACCAAACAGCGATAGCGAAACGAGCTGTCTAGATCGTGTAAATAAATAAAGAGAAATGAGCGCCGTGCGGGGACACACACACATACACACACACACCAGAGGTTCTCCTCGCACGGCGCTTGTTTCTCTTTATTTATTTATTTACACGATACAACGGTGCCGAGCAAATATAAGTTACCAATTAATAAATGTCTTGTGGATTTGACAATATATATAACTAGATTATGTATACACCC
>VCCN01000192.1:1644979-1662128 GCA_006491835.1 Architeuthis dux | reverse complement strand
TTTTACAAACAATTTGTGTTTTTCCACATTGTCACTGTTAATCACATCACTGCTGTAAGTAAAATAAATCATTATCAGTGCGATTGATGATTGGTTTAATATATACGTCTGACTTAAAATAACAGCTTCGGGCATTTACTTTTATAAAAATCACTTTAAGAAGAAAGAAAAATGATGTTGTAAACAGAAGTTAGCTTTTCTCAATTGGTTTTAAAAAGATTACTCTAATTATCCAAATAGCTTTTTAGCTGAAACGATCGTCGACAGGTCTATGAATGCCAACATCTTTTACTTTCAGACCAAATTTGAAAAGGTTGAACGCGTTCATAAGAAAGAAAGGGAAACGAGAGTGGGCGAAAAAGAGGAATATTTTTAAAAAATCCTTTTTACGTCATATTATTTTTTCTCGAAATAAAAATGTGACGTAAGAATTTAAGTTTTAACATATTTAACATTTTTTAACATATCTCATATTGTAAGTATCTTAATAGCTTTACATTTCCTTCTTTTTTCTATGAATGGCAAAAGGGTTTTTTTTCAGACTTTGTTGAATCGGTTCATAGCGTTGATAAAGGTAGAAAGGTAGGATATAGAGAATGGGCAAAGAAAGGAATATATATTTTTTTTTACGCCATTACAACAAATCTTTAATAAAAGAATTACTACTCTTTTTCAAAAATTAATTCTCGAGTTAAAAAAATAGAAAATACAAGAAAGAAAGAAAGAAAGAAAGGAAGCAGACTATATAGTGATTATAACTAATGTATACACTTCATATGTGTATTTATAACTTTTTAATTTCCCAATGAATTATATTGCATTTCGGGCGATATTTTTCGTTTTATTTTTGATGCAATGATTATTTATTTTGGTTTCGGACGTTTTAACTTGAAAAATCAATTGGGGACAAATAGTTTTATTACAGAAACAAATGTTGCCAAATGTTGCCAAAGATTGTGTAAACAACGTCGCAGGTTTTGAACAGAGTCTGTTCTTTTTCTTGTTTTTGCATTTAATAGAATTCAAGAGAATATGTGTTCTAGAGATCAATGTATAGAATAAACCCAAAATAAGGAAATTTGGTGGCTGTCTGTATCTACAACTGAACGATTGCCGTGTATTGGCAAAGTTATAAAAAAAAACGCAAGGAAGAAAAAGAAAATGGAAGAAAACTCTGCAGACGTTCTCTTCCTGAACAGCTGTCTATTATTCCAACCATTCTTATATTTGCCCTCACTGTAGGCAGGAGATGATGTTTGGTCAGAAAATCGTGCTCGACCTGATCGCTCGACTGAAGCAAGGGAAGAAATGAAGTGATGTTTTCCTGTCGGCTATTGTTAAGCACAGGGAAATTTGTTACAGTTCACCGACTGTTCAACAACGGCAATCTCACTCCGGGAGCGGGCCACGATGATCGCATTCATTCATCAATAAGGTGAGCGCGTACGGCGCAATTGAAAGAACATCCCGACTAACAATCACTCTCATCTGCTATCGATCTGGTCGGGGGCTTTTTCAGATCAAAACCAAAAGGAAAATGATTCTTCGATCGGTTTTCCGTAACAGATGGGAATGGAAAAAAAACAAAACAAATATGGCAAATAAAAAATAGCCGTGACCTCCCGCAAGTGAAATATCTGAAGCAGACATTGCTTGCGAGACGTATTGCAATTACAAGTTTTCCCCCGAGATCCGTAAGTAAAGCGTTCCCATAAAAACTGTTGAGCGTTTCCAGAGCTTAAAAATCGTTATGATGTTATGTTGGGCTGTATCGTCGGAGGTTGGAGTTCTTGGAGGTGCATGGGGACTGTGGTGTAGGAGAGAGGGGGGGGGAGAAAGTGTGCGCTGTCTCTTTGCTGCAAAACAAACGCTGGATACTATTTCGCTTCCCACTTTTTTCTCCTAAAAGCACAAAATGTTTGTCAAAATTGCCCTTATTCTCCGTGCTAACTCGGAGGTTCAGTTCAAAACGAACAGGCTAAAAGAACAGATGTTCACCGAAGAAAAAGGAAGATAATATAAAATCGATATTTTTGTATAATGTCACACCCGTAGATTTTACAAGCACAGGAACAACTAGGCTATCATTACCATTCCTGTTTCCAAATGGCCACCGCTTCAGCTGTCGACTGAGTCTTCCGCTGCTGCTGATGGCGAATTTAAAGTCAAAGAAAAAGAAGATTCCTCAGAACGGCATTTTCAGTTTTTTTTTTTTTTCTTTTTTTAAGTGGTCAACTGATATTGGGCAATTTCATGTGGTTCAAGAGACTAGTGTTTTTTCTCCATTCAAGCAAAAGCTTTATAAATACAAATGAACAAAGGATAAGTTAGGGGTAGTGTTTTTAGCGTAAGGATTAGTGTTGGGGTTGGTGTTGCTATTTTTAGGGTTTAGGGTAGTTAGGGTTAATTCAGGTAACACATTTCTATTGACTTGCATTGGTACAATATATATAGGCGCAGCAGGCCTAGGCTACCACGTTTAGGTATACGTCATTCAGCCATTTTCACTTCAGAAAGTGGAAAAATGTTGAAATTGTCGTCTGCTTCTTTGACTTTAAATCCTCGGCAGCGGGCACTCAATCCCGCTATCACCAACAGCTAAAGCGGCGGCTATTTGGAAACAGGAAACGTCAGGATTGCCAATAACTGAATGCATTTTACAGAGCTTTGGTAATGATTATCACCTCAAAAGCAAGATTTTAAAATCAGCCCTCTTGCTCTCAAGCTTTTTTTTACGTGTTCCCTAGTGGCTTTCTTCTTTGTACATCACTCAAGCGTTGTTGTTATGATTGCAGTTGACGTTGTTAGAAATGATACTCTATTCAATTCATCATGATTGACGTAACATTGGCAGAAGTAATTGAATCTTGAAATGATGCGACATTTGAGCTTGATTACTTATTAAAGAAAAAGAAATTGGGGGAAATAATATAAATATTCACATCGAATTCAGGACTCCCTTAAAATCCTTATTATCTCCGCATACACATGCCTCACGGACGCCATTATTAAGCTGAGACTCTGTGTGCAGCGTTCGTAATTAACAGCTCATATTTCATTATACCGTGAAATATTCGTATTATTAGGTTTATGTAAAAGTTTCCAGTACTTTTCTACAAAATATGTTGGTAATTGTTTGGAATAAGTTCGTAAACTCAATGCGTTAACGTTTTGAAAGGGGAGAGAAAGGGAGTAGAGATGATTATTCATGCTGCAACTGCTAACCTATTCCGGACATTTCCATTTTAGTGTTTACTAAAAAAAAATCTAATCTAAGATTAGGGTTAGAATTTAAAAAAATGTAAATTGAAACCCCAACCCTAATCCTAACCCTAATCCTAGATTAGATGGAATAGTTTTACATAAAAAAAGATTAAATATGTTGTAACATTAAAATGAATTACATTTGAAACTAATAAAATGAAAAGGGTTATCTCCCTTTCAAAATTTGAACGCCTTGAATTTACGAACCTATTCCAAACAATTTGCATCTTTTATTCATGGAGAAGCCGGTTACGCTCAATAATTTGGGAGAGGTAATGCTTGTATAGATTCTGATCTAGGAGCATTACCTTTTTCTTTCTTTTCCACCCTAATCACACTGTTTAGAGTGTACTCAGCTGTTGAGTGCACAGGGAAATTTGTGACGAAACCGCGGGTTCCTTCTCGTGCGTCAACTTAGTGATCCTTGCAAGTTTCAAGTCAAGTCGAGACCAGGGCTTTATTCTTACAAGTTTTTATGACCAGCCCCTTGGCACCGAGGGGATATCTACACCTTAATCACACAGCTAAATGTGTACTCAATTAGCTTTGTGCGCAGTGAAATCTGTCTATTGAAGGGATTCCACACTCTTCACTCATACCAGTCGAACCCGGACCTTCTGCGTGTGCGGCAGATGTGCTAACCATTACTCCATCCGAGTGGACCCATACAAGTTTATAGCGTCATTATTCTATCATCTAAGTATTTCCTTGGCTTTCAGCTAAGTTGTGCACTCCATCGAAAAAGAATAATTCCGGTTTTGATTTTATTAATTTTTCAAGGAATCATTCGATATCATGAAATTGTTGGAACCGGTGACCAAACAAGGGGTGATGCATGGAGCAAAACAAATGATAGTCTGAAGGTGATAGGTCTGAAGAATACGTTGCATGTGGAAGAACTTCCTATTCCTGCTCTAAGATAGGCGTTGTCATGCAGTTATATCAATTGGTCGGTAATTATATATTGAAGTGGCGTAAACAAGGTCACTATACCTGATATATTGAAGTGGCGTACACTATTTTGACCATTTAAAACTGTACCCTTTTAACATTAAAACACACATACATTTCAATACTTTTAATTACAAAGGATATAAGGAATTACGGAACAAATGAAAGCAGCAAACCTGATCATTTAAAACTGTATTTTGTTAAATTTAACTACAAAGGATACAAGTTACGGTTAGTGTTTAGGGTTAGTCGTTAGGCCCTAACGACTAACCGTAACTTGTATCCTTTGTAGTTAAATTTAACAAGATACAGTGTTAAACTTAGAGTTAGTCGTTAGGATTAGTGTTTACGGTTTGTGTTTGTGTTTAGGGTTAGTGTTAGGGTTAGTGTTAGTGTTTAGGATTAGTGTTAGGGTTAAGGTTTAATTATGGAACAAATGAAAGCAGCAAAGTTGTCACTGTCGCAATGGAAGTTTCGCCACTGAAAAAATAGTTTACGCCATCCATACAAAAATCGTTTACGCCACTTCAATATATAATAACCCAATGACTTTTTTCTTTCTTTCCTTCTGTTGTCTTTCCTTCCTTCCTTCATTCTTTCTTTTTTATTTCCTTTCTTACTTTCTTTCTTTCCTTCTTTCTTTTTTAATTCCCTTTCTTTCTTTTTTCATTTCCTTTCTTTCTGCTTTTCTTTCTTATTTATTCTATTTCCACTTTTTCTTTCCCTGTCTTTTCACGTCTTTCTTTTTCTTTTCTTTCTCTTTCTGAGTTCAGACCATTCTTCATGTCTTCAAGGACACCAGATCACGAAAACTCTATCTTGAATGCGAGCTGCTGGGTGTATGATATACAACAGCAATACTTTATGCAAATCCGTCTTCCGTTATAATTTTTTTCTTTCTATAGTGCATATATGTTCGCAATATGTTATTTCTATTAGATTTACGTCACAATAGACGTCACGGAGCAGCATTATATCGTTCTGTTTACGTGTTTGCTTTTCGAATTGTAAAGTTAGCGATGGGGAATATTGATTTCTCCATCACAGATGCATTTTCCCTGACAGCAATTTCCACAATTATAATTCTCTTTCAATTTATTCTTGATTTTTGTATTTCTTGAGAGGTAGAGGTAGAGAGAAGGAGAAAGATGAAAAGAAATAAAGTGTGAGAGAGAGAGAGGAAGAGAAATAAGGAGAGAGAGAGAGAGATGAAGAGAAATAAGGAGAGAGAGATGAAGAGAAATAAAGAGAGAGAAAGAGAAATAAAGAGAGAGAGAGAGATGAAGAGTAATAAGGAGAGAGAGAGATGACGAGAAATAAAGAGAGAGAAAGAGAAATAAAGAGAGAGAGAGATGAAGAGAAACAAAGAGTGAGAAAGATGAAGAGAGAAATAGAAATAAAAACAGATATGAAGAGAGAAAGAGAAATAAAGAGAGAGAAAAAGAAATAAAGAGAGATAGAGAAAGAGAGGGAGAAATTGGGTTTTAAAGCTGAGATCTTTGAAGCTATAAATCTTAAGAGTATTTCATCTCATTACGCTCGGCTCAGATTTGGCAAATATTTTCATATTATTATGCAGTTATAAAAATCCCGAAGAATTCAACTAAGAAATGTTAAGATGCCGAGTAAAATATAATTATTTCACCAGTCTTATTGCTGTTACGACAATCAGATACCAAACATACTAGGGCAGTGTCCGTTCCAAAGATTCATGTTTGGAAGGGGCCGGACTTTATGGTGTGTGGAGCAGCCTGCCATAATTGTCATATAAAATAATTTTCCGTCCGTCGTACGAGTCTACACCTTCGAAGTATTTTGGTTACTTTTCTGCCAATTTAGATATTTTACATCTGAATTTAGATAATTCTAAAGAGCGGAAGTCAATGGAAATAATTTATAGAAACTATGAAGAAAGGTCTATAATTTTTAATGTTTTATCTATTTTAATAAGATTTCTCAAGAACCGAAACAACTTCAAACTCGGTACTGCACTTCCTTGTGTGCTGACTAATTATCTGGTGAATGTCAACTTCATACAATGTCTAGTTGTCGGATAATCACGGATCACACACACACAGCCACATATATTTCTCAAGAACCGAAACAACTTCAAACTCGACACTGCACTTCCTTGTGTGCTGACTAATTATCTGGTGAATGTTAACTTCATACAATGTCTAGTTGTCGGGTAATCACGGATCACACACACACACCCACATAGATTTCTTCAGTTGTATTGAGATAATAGTGACATGCTGTCTATCAGTTATGCTTGCCATAATTCCTGACCATTCCTGACGAATAAAAAACAAATCTTATCTAGAAAATAACCAAAAGGTATGAATATGGTAAGCATCTACTGAACTATTTAGAAATACTGGTGCATCAAGATTTTCTAAAAAAAAACAAATTGTTCAGTAAATTTAAAAAGAACTAGCATTCCAAGGGAAATTATGAATCACCGCCACCCATATATGTTGTGTTGTGGGTGATCAATTAAAAAGTTAGGCTGTGATCACTAAATAATGTCTGAATTTTCAAAGAACAAGCGGGCACAAACTAGTGACCAATTTAGCATAAGCTTACATTGAAAATTGAAAGCCCCACTAAACCCTATTTGGGAGGGGAATTTTCAAAAACAAAAAAGATTTTCCCGTCTCATTGAGGGGAGTGTGTGTACACAATTTCAAGTTTCTACTATGAACGGTTAGGGCTGGACGAAGTCCGGATACATTGATAGATAGATAGATACATATAAATGTGTGAACATATGAATAACCTAAACCTTTGATAGCAGTGATTAAAAGTGTCAAATTGAACAATCTTACAAAGGAAAGGAACAGTGAGAACTAAACGTAAAACAATGAGCCAACTAAAAATTACAATATTATATATAAATGAAATCAAATGATGGATAATTTTATATCCGACAGAATATGAAAATTATAATGACATCTTATTAGTTGAGAGCCTACGATTTAGGCCGCTCGTTTAGCAGTCGCTCACACCGGCGACGGACAAATATAGGCTCTCAACTAATAAAATGTCATTATAATTATCATATTCTGGCGGATATAAAATTATCCATCATTTGATTTCATACTGTCGACATGGAGTGCTACACTATATCCGTGCCTAAAATACGAACGAGAAGCCGACAAAGTGTAGGATTAAAAGACTCCTGCCAACCATGACACCTTCGTTAGCTCAGTCGGTAGAGCAGTACCTGCGTATAAGGTAGCCTCCAAGGTGGACGCGGGTTCGATCCCAGCACGGGGTTCGTTTCTTTATTCACATTTACGCTCACACCGGTCCCGAGCAAATATAGGCTCTCAACTAATAAAATGTCATTATAATTATCATTATATATATAGCCCTTCTTAGTAATCCTTAATTAATCCCTGACCATAGATAATCCCTTTCTTCCTGGAATATACAATGTACAGAGTGTGGAATCTTTCTAAAAATCAATTATATGAAGCAAAAAATTGCTAAGTTTAGTGCTTAGGTTCCGGTTCTTCCGACCCACTGGTCATTAGTGTCCGGGTGGTATCATTTCAGGGGACCACTCAACCAGGCTGCACCTCCCCATTGCACATAATGGGGTAGGGTCAAGGGCGTGCCAAAAGGCAAGTGTCGAGGGAACTGGAACTGGACAATTTTTGTCCCTACCCATACGGATGCGCGTGGGCCTCCGCACTAAACTCGACCGTATGTCACATCCCACCCTCGTTTCCGGTAATCTTATACAAACAGATAGAAAATAAAAAGCCTATACAGGTATACCTTGATTAGCGCGGTTAATTAGTTTCAAAATATTGCGTACTGTTCGAAATCACTGTTCAAGGTCTGATTATAATTTAATGTGTGTGTGTTTTTAATAGCTTATACTTAGTACCGATAATCAAACAGATGTGAATTCGTGTATACTTGATAGGTATGTTTATGACGAGAATTTTACAAGCTTAAGAAAATGAGTTCTTCTCATTACATTAGCATTGTCACTTGCAAATCTGATAAAATTGTCAAATGGAATGCCATGTAGCTTGAAAAATGTTTCAATTGAATTACAGATATACCTTGATTAATGCGGTTAAATCGTTCCGAACCACACTGTTTGGGGTCTTGTTATAATTTAATGTTTTTTTCTTCCACCAGAGAAGACCATGACTGCGAAATAAAACGACGCATAACGATAGGTTGGAAAGCATTTGGTATGAATAGAGACATTCTGAGGAGCACCTTGCCAATGTGCTTAAAGTGTAAAGTAAGCAACGGTTGCATAATACCAGCCATGACTTACGGATGCGAAACCTGGAAATTAATAAAACGAGCTGAAAACCAACTCAGAATAGCACATAGAGCCATGGACAGAGCAATAATAGGGGTAACTGTAAGAGATAGAAAAAGATCAACATGGGTCAGAGGGAGGACTAGAGTGAAGGATATTATACAAATAATTAAGCAGCAAAATGGAGATGGGATGGTCACCTAGCAAGAAGAGATGACAATAGATGAGGGAAAAGACTAACCGATTGGTGCCCACGGGACAGTAAACGAAGTAGGAAAAGACCATACACAAGACGGAGGGACGAGATAGAAAAGTTTGCCGGTAAGACGTGGCAGAGGTTAGCACAAGATAGGTCGTCGTGGAAGGAGATGGGAAAGGCCTTTGTCCAGCAGTGGACTTATAACGGCTAATGATGATGATGATACTTAGTTACATTAATACCTTATATCAAAACCCGTACTAATCAAAACCGCACTATTCAAGGTATCGCTGTACTTTAGAATAACACTGGGTCAAAAATCCATTATAGTTTTGCACTGTTCATTAGCAAGGCTTTTCGTCGGCTTTGTGCAGAATTCTGACGAAGACGCAAACAAATGGATTCTTTCAAGTTCGCTGTCGAATGAAGTGGTATCATTAACTACTCCAAGCCATAAAGAACAGCAATTAAATCTCTTATCGTCTTCTACTGAGAAAAACAACAGGCTTTTTTAAAAAGTCTCTGTCTTTTTAATTCCCATTATTAACTAGATTTGTCGAACTCTGCTTTTTGAGATCTCTTTAGCAACTACACAAATAAAAAAAGTTGATAAGAGTTTGAGAGCGAGAGAGAGAGAGCGAAATAGAGAGAGGGGGGAGGAGAGAAAATGTGAAAGAGAAATAATTGATTATTATACATTGATTATTCAAACTATTGTTATCATCCTGGTTGTTATAGGTGTTGTTAAAGACACAACGTTTCGGCAGTGTACCCTCCGGCTATCTTAAGGTGCCTAATATCTATAACAAACCAAGATGAAAACAATAGCTCGAATAAACCAATGTATTAGTTTGTTCGGGAAATAATTTTATTATAACACATTTCAGTTATGTTGCAATATAATATATACTCTATATTTCTCTAGTCTACATGTATATATGATATGTGCGGTTCATAGATCCACGATGTACACCGCATATATCAAAACCGCATTATTCAAAATTAAGAATCAATGGAAATAATTATAATGAATCCTGGAAAATAAAATAAATAATTTAGAATAATGTACATTACTCAATTGACTCCCTTAGTTAAACACTACTCAATTGCCTCCCTTAGTTGATCTCTAATGTAATAAGTTGTAAAAATAATCCAAAATGTCTTTTTTGACATTAAAATTATTGAATGATAACGCTGCGTCCAGTCGTCAGTGGATCACTTCGCACCAGATGCCCTATCTGCCCAGGCTGTGTATTTTTTTTAGATCTGAAGAAGACCTCTGGGGTTGACTCGAAGCGTCTGACAAATGGGTGCAGGTTACAAGTAAAGTTGAAAGAAAAAGACGCTTGTTATTGTTAAATTTAAAACGGGCGTCCGGCCCGTTTTAAATTTAACAATAACAAGCGTTTTTATTTCTGCAGATACAATCAGCATCAAGCCTCCTCTAATAAGGATGGTTTGGCTTTTCAAGTTTATCGTATTACGAACATTATTTGACGAACATTTTCTTTTAGTGTGAACAAATTTTCGATACTTATTTATTAAAGGACGAATTTAAAAAAAACTTATTTTCCATTCAAAATTTCGCAGAAAAAGAACTTTTTTTCATACGATTCATACCCCACCTTTTATTAATTTGATAATTTATTTATTTTATATAATTATGTTTTCGTTGATTTTTACACATTTTACAGATATATCCCTCGAGATACTAATTTTGTTTGCGTTTTTAGAATAATATCCAGGAACTGCGGGAACGGAACTCTTACTTTGGGATTCAAAAAACAGGAAAATTAAGTAAAATAATTTTTTTTCCGGCAAATGTTTAGTTTTATTCGATTAATTATAATTCAGGCTTTTGATCCCTAAACAATTTTTTTCACTCAATTTAAAAAAAAATAGATTTTTCATCATGTTTATCGATTTATTTTTAAAGTTTTTTAAATGTATATTTAATTTATTTCTATATCGTGGTTGGACTGAAACTTATATAAATATATTATAACAAGGATGAATAATTAAATATAGCGAAATGATGACAAAATATTTACCGGCTGTATTTATCATATATTTTATTCTGAGTTTTGTTTATGTAAATTGACCGCTATTTCAAATTATGGCAGCTGCAGACGACAACGTGACTTTTATTTTTTGCACGGCGAAGCTATCGTGCATTTTAATCCTGTTTATTTTCCCACTCAAATATATGTGTACTGCCATACATTTTTTAAAATCAGATGTTCATTTAGTTCATACCTACTAACATCTATAACAAACCAATATGAGAACAATAGCTCGAATAAACCAATGTATTAGGTTGTTCGGAAAATAATTTTATTATAACACATTTTAGTTATGTTGCTATATAATATATACTCTATATATCTCTAGTCTACATGTATATACACTAACCCCTTGATATGTGTGATTAATAAATCCTCGATGTACACCGCATATATCAAAACCGCATTATTCAAAGTTAAGAATCAATCGAAATAATTATAATGAATCCTGAAAATAAAATAAATAATTTAGACTAATGTATATTATTACATTCCTCAATTGTCTCCCTTAGTTAAACCCTACTCAATTGCCTCCCTTAGTCGATCTATAATGTAATAAGTTATCAAATATAATCCAAAATGTCTAACCTACGGATATAACCAATATGATAGTTTGCATGTTTTAAGGCCACTGGCTTAAGACGGAAATCATAGAGTTATGGATCATTTTTAAGGCCATAACTTTCTGAATCATCTAACAAATATAATAATGACAATTCCACATCTAAAAAATATAATAATGACAATTCCTCATCCAAATATAATAATGACAATTCCCTATCTAAAAAATATAGTAATGACAATTCCTCATCTAAAAAATAATATAATAATGCCAGTTCCTCATATAAAACCTATAGTAATGACAATTCCTCATCTAAATATAATAATGTCAATTCCTTATCTAAAACATATAATAATGACAATTCCTCAGCTAAATATAATAATGCTAATTCCATATCTAAAAAATATAATAATGACAATTCCTCAGCTAAAAAATATAATAATGACATTTCCTCAGCTAAATATAATAATGGCAATTCCTCGGTTAAATATAATAATGCCAAATCCGTATCTAAAAAATATAATAATGACAATTCCTCAGCTAAATATAATAATGCCAATTCGATATCTAAAAAATATAATAATGACAATTCCTCATCTAAAAAACATAACAATGACAATTCCTCATCTAAAAATTGTAATAATGACAATTCCTCATCTAAAAAACGTAATAATGACAATTCCTCATCTAAAAAACGTAACAATGACAATTCCTCATCTAAAAACTGTAACAATGACAATTCCTCATCTAAAAACTGTAATAATGACAATTTCTCATCTAAAAAACGTAACAATGACAATTCCTCATCTAAAAACTGTAATAATGACAATTCCTCATCTAAAAAACGTAACAATGACAATTTCTCATCTAAAAACACTAATAATGACAATTCCTCATCTAAAAACTGTAATAATGACAATTCCTCATCTACAAAAATCAGACCAAAGAAATAATCGATTTTTGATACACGGAGAAAAGAATGTACGTGGCTAATCACAATTGCAAAATGTTGCTTGTGAAAAAAAAACAACACGCAATTATTATGGCCCGATCGAAAGCAAAAAAGGGGGCCTGTTAATGATTGACCTTACAGCCCAACGGCAAGAGAGAAAAAAAGAAGAAATTGCGCTTTAGAAAAAAGCAAACAGACAAGAAGTTATGTTTCCATGAAACTAAGAGAAACATTTGCAATTGCTAGTGGTTTGCACACTGCTTTTTTAAGCAAATGCGGTCCTCATCGCTCGCTCCGCAAATACACTCCTGGGCAAAAAAACATGAGCCAAGCACATTCCATCATATAAAAGATCTTAACACCATAGAGAACATATGGGCGCAGATTAAGGCCAAACTGGTTGGAAGAAAATTTGGGAACACTGACCAGCTGTGGGAAACAGTCAGAGACGAATGGAACAACATTGTGCAGCACACTGTAAACAACTATCGGACAGGTTTCTGAAGAAAAACAAGGGGTAATCTATCCAATACTAAAACGTACTCTGCGTACAAACACAACATGCACTGTTGTGTAACATTGTCGAATATTTCATCGATAATTGTTAGGATGAAAGAGTAATTGCACAAATTTGATATCAAAAGGCTTGGCTCATTTTGTTTTTGTTCGGGGGTGTATGTTTTTGTGTCTGACTTGGTTTAATTTAAGTTGTATAAAGTCTAACCTGTAATTTATTATAAATGAAAATATTAAGTTGTGCAAAAAGTTCGTTCGGTTTATTAAGTAAAAAATAAAAGACAATTCTTTAAAAGAAATGTTGACATTAAAATTATTGAACTATAACGCTGTGTCCCGTCGTCAGTGGGTTACTTCGCACCAGATGCTCTATTTGCCCACGCTGTGTATTTTTAGATCTGAAGAAGACCACTGACATTGGCTGGAAGCGTCTGACAAATGGGTGTAGGTTACAAGTAAAGTTGAAAGAAAAAGACCGGACGCCCGTTTTAAATTTAACAATAACAAGCGTTTTTTTTCTCCAGATACAAAGCTTCTCTGGAATAACAAGGCGGTTTATAGAATTGCGGTCGGTCGGTGGCTTATGAGACAGAATGGCTGTTAATGTCGAGCATTAGATGGAGTTCTGCTTTGGCTTTTCAAGTTAATATTATTACAAACATTTTTTGACGAACATTTTATTTTAGTGTGAAAAAGTATACAATTTGTATATACGAGCACACATCATAACAATCATATTCACACAATATCTAGGGACTTAAACCTTTGCAGTGGTGTAATAAACATCATAATTCAAAATCATTTGCATCTGTCGATAGCACTACATATTCGGGTAATCTATTTCAAAGTCCTACCACTCTACTGCTAAAAAAGAATTTTCTGATATTCAATCTACTTCTATTTGCTTCTACCGTATATGTGTGGCCTATCAGTCCCTTGTACCACTCCTTCTAGTAAAAAATACATCAGGGTTTACTACTTCTAAACCACGCATAATCTTAAACATTTCTATTAAGTCTCTCCGATCACTCCTATTTTCTAATGATGTTAATCCTAACACTTAGCCTATAATACTTTTTAATTCCGGTACTAACTTATCTGCTCGTCTCTAGACCTTTTCTAAAAGATTTTTATTATCTCTCTCCAAGTACGGTGACCAAACCTGTGCACAGTACTCTAGGTGTGGACGGACATAAGTCTTATATAGTATAAGAAACGAGTCTATATATGAAAAGGTATGCTTAAACAGTCCTAGTACCCTGTTCGCAACACTGGAAATATACCTGGAGAATGATAGTTTATCAGTTACTATGATACCAAGATCCTTTTCACCATTTACAATACTTCCGGTAGTCCCATCGTCGGTCTTCTTGTCTCTGGTCTCGCGGCTCAAGTACGTCTCGTGGCGAGAATTTTGCAAGTTTTCCTTCTTCTGACGTACCAGGTTTGTGCTTAGATCTAAGTTGGGTCTTCTTTCCATCATCCTCATTCCAGCCACAGCCATTGTCCCCGTCTCACTTGTCGTCAAAGCAACTTCCCGAGTTGACAAAATCTCGCATATTTGTGGGGATACTTCGGTTTATGGGTGCGGTAGTGGTGACCATAGGGTTTTTACATGGAAATTATCTTTAGGAAGCTTAATTCGATTGCCCACACCCTGTCACCAAAGAGGCGCGATTACCTATCCACGTCACACAGCCAACGAATCAAACGCGTCTCACACATATCTCCTCCACATTCGAAGAGAGGGACTAGTTCTATTAACCAATCAAAGGCACCCTCCCACGCCTTCTATCTGTCCCCGGAACGGAAAACTTTGGTCCCATAGATAAATTAAATTTAAGGTAAATCTTTGTTCTCATCGACTATCTGCGAGCAACCTGAATCAAAACTACGAACACCAACAGTTTGACCTCAAGGTTCAGATACGCAGACAACAATGGCTGGTCTGAGTTGTTTTGAAGTTTCCATCCCTGAGAATCAGATAACTGGAGCCCTAACTAGCTTTGGCTTTCGTCTGGGGCACAGTAACCTAGCTCCTTGGTGAGAATCGCAATTCAAACCCTATGTTATGTCTAACGATTTAGCCCCCAGGTCACCTTCATATAGACAATAACGAATCATTTCAATTTTATTGGATATTTAAAAACAAAAAGATAAAGAAGATAATTCCATATTCATTATTTCATCCTCACATAACTTTTCATCTTTCCTAGCAAAGAATTGCCCTAGATGCCTTTTGCAATCTTCCAGGGAATTGATATTTTCTCACTAATAGAATTCTGTAATCCGAAGGGGCGATATCTAGTGAAGACAGAGAACGAGTGATAACTTCCCAGCCAAGCTCTAACATTTTTTACTTAATCACTAAAAAAACATGCGATCTTTTGTTATTTAAATTAATAATTTATTAATAATTTATATCCAAAGAGTTTTTTTTCGGACGATTGAACTCCTTCTCGTAGTTTATGTTGTTAATACGGACGATCCATTCTACGGTCTTCTTCATGTATACTATCTGAATGCAATGGTGGTAAACAGAAAATAAGTTACACTCTCGGGCGAAATAGCCCTCCCTTCCACGTTGTCACCAGAATGAAAAATGGAAGGGGGAGCACTAAAGATACCACTAAGGGTACCAAATATGTTGCCATTATCAAAATTCCACACGTGAAAGGGATAGCAGAACGGATACAAAGGGTCTGTAGCCGTTTAAACATCCGGGTAACTTTTAGTAGTTCTTCCACCCTTCGCAACTTGATCACCAGAGTTTGACCGCCACGAGACACGAGTCCGACCAATAACTGTATTTACAATATTCCCTGTAAATGTGGGAAGAATTATAAAGGGGAAACTAACAGACCTCTCAAAGTCAGATTTGAGGAACATAAAAAAGCCATAATCAAATGCGGAATAGAAAAACTGGGAGCGGGGACCACATATGGAGAGAAAAGGGCGACACTATCCTCTCTGGGAAGAACTCCATATTATAGACAGGGAACACCGTTGGGAACTGAGAAAAATCAGTTTGTCGGCTGAGTGTTTAAGTCAGACCAGTGCAGAATTCAACTTGATGTGGCTTCTGCTACTCAACAGGGAAAAGGTATGGAAATCCTGTCCTAACAAGGAAGGGAAAGAAAACACCCGAATCCTACGTTATAAGCGTTACTGCTATTGGAAAACGTTGTCTGTTTACCACTTTACATTCGAATAGTACACATGAAGAAGGCCGTAGAATGGATCGGCTGACATATTGTCTTAACAACATAAACAACTGGAGTTCAATCGTCCGAAAAACTCTTTGAATGTTAATGACTAGGTATGAACAAAATGGACGAAAATCTCATCGTGAAATCGACACGTGAGGAATTTAAAAATCCGGCAAACATCAGCATATTATTCGATACTTATTTATTAAAGGAGGAATTTATTTTCATGATTCCTACCCCACCTCTTATTAATTTGAGGATTTGTTTATTTTATATAATTATGCTTTCGTTGATTTTTACACATTTTACAGATATATCCCTCAAGATACTAATTATGTTTACGTTTTTTTAGAATATCCAGGAACTGCGGGAACGGAACTCTTACTTTGGGATTCAAAAAACAGCAGAATTAAGTAAAATAATTTTTATTCCGGCAAATTTTTAGTTTTATTCGATTAATTATAATTCAAGCTTTTGATCCCTAAAAAAACTTTTCAATCAATAATTTAAAAAATAATAGATTTTTTATCATTTTTATCGATTTCTTTTCGATATTTTGAAATTTTTAAAATGTATATTTTTTTATTCTTTCAACGATAGTTGTTCGACTGAAACTTACATAAAAATATTATAACACGGATAAATAATTAAATATAACGAAATGATGAAAAAATATTTACCGACTTTATTCTGTTTTTTGTTTATGTAAATTGACCGCTATTTCAAATTATGGTAGCTGCAGACGACAACATGACTTTTGTGCACGGCGCAGCTGTTGTGCATTTTAATCTTATTTATTTTCTACTCAAATATATGTGTACTGCATTGTCTACCATAATTTACTTTTAAATCAGGTGTCGCTTACATGCATTAATTAAAAAAAAAATGTTTGTTCATTTTATTCATACCTGTTAATTGCCCTTCTCGAAACTATAGACAGCATCTTTAATAATTTATAGTAAAAAATATGATTGGTATTCGGAACATAATTTTCTTTGCTGATATTCTGATTTGTAAAGCATTCGTATAAGTAAGCTTTAAAGTGCATGACTTTTTAAAAGATTACAGGAAATATCTCATTCTGTTTACTTAACGGTCATAAAATATAAAACAACCTGAGCGTTGCGATAAAAAAGCAGCGA
>VCCN01000192.1:1602702-1617762 GCA_006491835.1 Architeuthis dux | reverse complement strand
AGAAGAAGAAGAAGAAGAAGAAGAAGAAGAAGAAATTGTAGGTGTGAATCTGTTAATCCATGAAATCTCCGTGGCCGATTGGTAAAAGCATCTAAACAACTAGATAGGGAATGGCAATGACCGAAGGCTTATTCTGTATTATCCGACCGCGCTGTTATTCGTTGCCGTAGAAACGACGGCCCGAATTGAAAGTTATGGTTAAAAAATAATGTGTTACTCTAGATACCTTTTGAACTCTACAGGAAATTGAAATTATGAAGAGAAAATATGAGTGAAAACTTCCGAGCCAATATGTTACCTGGTCACCAAAGAAACATAGGTCTAGCGTTATCCTGATGAAATATTCTTTTAACTAATTTCGGACGATTTAGCCGACTGCTATCTTCATTGGTTTATTGCTCTTTCGAATCAATCGTTTACTTTTCCGGAATAAGCTCATTGGACACCCTTCGAATCACACCATATACACAGCATTATCTCTTGGGTGAAAATCGGCCTTTGATACAGTTAGTTTCGTTGTTGCATTTACTTTTCCTCGTCCATCACAATTGGTTTAGAAAACAATTCGTTTAAGTAGCGACTCGCACACGGAAGCCAGACATCAAAGCGACTAACATAACCAAGCTGGTGCAAATGATTTTCAGCTCTTGGTTTTGATATATTCCGTATGCTGGCTATCTCCTGCATCGTATAACGTTGATTATTTCATTCACAGTACCTTCTACATAACCGGCACGATTTATTTTTGTGTTAACGTCACATTTTTCTTGTCTTTTTTTAATTAAAAAAAACATAATATTAAGGAAATGTTGCTTATTTTCTTCTATCATCACTACTAGAATCAATAAACAAAATACGCCAGTTTAAAAAAAAAAAATGAACGCTGTCAGAATACAATCAAAAGCGATCTTTTAGAATGAATTTTAAAATAAACACTCCAAATACCATCTAACGACAACAACGGAACCAACTTTTGGCCACCCCAATATTTTTTTCCTCCGGTTTCTTTCTGAATTTGATTCTGATACTTTTGTGAGTGAGTATGATGCTAGTTTTCATAAATGGAAACGTGTTTGGCTGTCTTGTTACGCCATGTTTTAAATGTTGAGAGAATCGGCCATTTTCGTCTCCGCAGACATTTTTGAGTCGCCTGCATATAACTGTTAGAGGCGATCTACCGAGGACCGAGTATTTAGTCTCACACCTGTGTTACCCAAAGTTTCACGTCCATGTCACTTTAATGACACGCACACGCCACAACGTCGCGACGCCAACAGAGCCATTAACTCCGTTTATCGCGTCCAATCTGTATGCACTCCTAACGCTCACATTTGCGCATACAGATTCACGTACACGCCGAGTACATACACCCGATCCCCGGTGCGTTATAGACCGAGGCGTTTTCCATTTACGTGCGCCAGTCACTTTTGACAGAAAATCGATCCGCACGAGAGCATCGAAGTAGACAAAGAAACGTACATTTGATTGAGTCCATTTCTTTTCTTTTCACTTTTAGAACGAGCTGTGTCACGTGATCATTCAGATAAAAATCGATATCAGGCCAAATTTGATTGGAGACGCATTGAACTCTGCAAAAGCTTTCAGATTGCTTTTAATAGGCTTTGCAGTGAGTAACCATTCTGTTACTTTTGTTTGGCGTTGATTGCGTCTTTAGTAAAGAAACAATAAAAATCGATGGACTATATTAAACATTTGCAGGTGTGGCTTGGTAGTAATAACTGATGGTTCTCTAAAAGAAAACAATTCGCTATTGCCTCACAACTGTGGCCTTGTACCAGACGTATGCTTAGTCAATAATCTTTGGGTCGTTGGGTAATGGTTAGCTAATCAAGCAGACCATTACTACTAAAGTGAGTTCAATCTTCACCGGATGCCCATAATTGTAGCCGTGTGTCAGACTAAACCATGGGTAGGCAACCTACTGCCCGGGGGCCAGATCCGGCCCGCAAATGTATTTTGATCGGCATGCAAATACCGGGATACTATGCTTACTGTTTATGTTTTAAAGATTCTTTGTGTCTTTTTAATAGATTCAAAAGATGCCTTGATTGAAATAAATTGCGGCTAAATTGAGTTCTTTGATTACTAATTGGCATCTTTGGTTAAACACTAATGATTTTCTAGCATGCGTTATTCATTGATTTGATGCCAAATAGAACTAGATCAAGGCTGACCATATATATGGTTAGCCTTGAACAAGATGTATTTAAATTTAAATGGATAATTCACATATTTCAAGCTTTTTATGGATGTTATCGATCTGAGTAAATACCTATTCTGATTGAAAACAATAAAGATATTGCAAAGGAGTGAAGTCTCCAATTTTGCCGTCATCTCAAAACCCTGTCTTCTTTCTTTCTTTAAGAGTTATGTATTACTTTAAGATCCCAAGCGGCCATAGCTTTGAATGTTGTCTGTGAGCACCTGTGCCTTTTCTGGATTTACTTTGTGCGTCCATTAGCAATATGTCTCCTAAGGTATTAGACAACCCTGAGAGATCTCGTAAGTGTATCACGCTTGGCGTAAACTGGTAGAGTAGAAGAATGTTATTTTAGGGGTCTGGGAACGCTCACATTTTTACCATATAAATTAATGGTAAGTTTCATAGGAACGCACTACTTTCGGATAGCGGGGGAAACCTGTATAGTGAAATTGAGTTCTATGCAGGATCAGTGTGTTTTGTAAATAAGCAACGAACGTCATTTCCTCTGATTTCCTGTCCTGATGACGATGTGAATAAACGCGGAAATATTTGGAAAAAATCAACATTTTTAGTTTGTTAATCAAATATTTGTTACCTTAAAGTATGCTTTTCTGGCTTACTTCCATTATTTGTCGTGTAGCTGTACATGGCGAAGAGGTGAAGGTGTTAACTATAATTAGAACTATGACGTACGGGTGTGAAACATGGAAACTAACAAAATTACTTGCAAACGAACTCAGTCACATAAAGACCAATAGAAAGAGTTATGCTAAGAGTAACTCTACAACAGATACAAATGATTTTAAGAAGAATTATGATGTTTATCATCACATCACCGCAAAGGTTTAAGGCCCTAGATATTGTGTAAATATGATTGTTATGATGTGTGCTTGTATATACAAATTGTATACTTTTTTCACACTAAAATAAATACTAACTAATACGTTAGAAGCAAATAAAAATAGATTGAATATCAGAAAATTCTTTTTTTAGCAATAGAGTGGTAGGACTGCATATTCCGATAATCTATTCCAAAGTCCTACCACTCTATTGCTAAAAAAAGAATTTTCTGATATTCAATCTATTTCTATTTGCTTCTAACGTATAAGTGTGGCCTTTCAGTCCCTTGTACCCCCTCCTAGTAAAATATACATCATGGTTTACTAATTACTACTACAACCGTGCATAATCTTAAACATTTCTATTAAGTCTCCCCGATCCCTCCTATTTTCTAATGATGTTAACCCTACCACTTTTAGCCTATCCTCATAACTCATCCGTTTTAATTTCGGTACTAACTTAGTTGCTCGTCTCTGAACATTTTCTAAAAGATTTTTTTATCTCTCTCCAAGTACGGTGACCAGGCCTGTGCACAGTACTCGAGGTGTAGACGGACATAAGTCTTATATAGTATAAGGAACGAGTCTTTGTCTAAATATGAAAAGGTATGCTTAATTAGTCCTAGCACCCTGTTCGCCTTAGCAGCAAAGGAATAACTTTTCTTAGAGAAGTTATTGGGGTTTCCAGACCGCGCTATACCATAAATATCCATTAATTGACAACCCAAAGCTTTCATTTGTCCGTTTCGTAGACTTTTTGGCCATTATCGGAAATGGCCAAAAGCAATTAGCTTGTTTGAATGACGATTTCGAATTTTAAAAAAAGATCTTCTCGGCAAGGAAATCGACCGATGATTTTGATGCATAACAATACCCATCCTCAAGTTTCAAATACGACGCAGCAAACGATCATGGCTCTGTGACGTGGCGTATTCTCCATACATGTCAGTTCAGACTCTCACCTATTTCGTTTCACGCAACAGTGCGTATCTCACCAGCTGTTCCAACAAATACCTCGAAAAATCCATTGAATCAAAACCGTGATCGTTCTTTCAAGATGGAATGCACAGTTTAGCTGAAAGGTCGCATAAGGTCATTGACAGCTAGTGAAAATACTTTGTTGGCTGAATAATGATGCTATGACTTTATATGAATAAAAGATTTTCTCCAAAAAATGCTGGAAACCTTTGCATCAACCTAACAACTCAGAAGCTGTGGTGGTCGCTCAAAGCCAGATATCTGCTTCGAAGAAATATCTCAACAGGTTCTAATTCTGGAAACTTTCATCGCTGTTAATTCAAGGCGGTTTCCAATTTTCTTCAGAACGAATGGGGATTGATGGAGCGAAAGAAAAAATTGGAATGGAGTCTTTCAAGTCTTTCCTGCCAGAGAAATCCCGACCCGGGAACACATGAGTGAATTTACCAATGACTTTGTTATCAAATCTGTTCGGATTCTTTTCTGTTGTGGAATTCATTGAAATAAGCCGATTGAATGCTCTGATTATTCAACCAAGGGAAACTCGACTTCTATCTATTTCTGACAGCCTCAGCTTCGTACATTGCCCAATAAAGTGTAGCTTATTATGTTCTTCTCATTTTAGTTGGCTCTTATATTCTGAAACCAGTACCAGTTATTATTGTCAACACTGCCTGCGGGATAGACTCTCCAAACTGATTGTATTCTCTATAAGCTTTCTCAATGGAAACGTAGACAGGAATTCAGCTACAAAAAAGCAATGATTACTTTACTATTCAATTAGTAATAAACAGGAGAAGTTTGGGGGAACCAATAAGCGAGCTTTTGGGTAACTTGAATGAATATGAATTGAAGGGATTTACTAAGCTTAGCTTCTTAATTTGGCGCAAAGCAACACTTGTAGAACATCCAGTGAGGATTGAACTCACCACTACTGCGAGACTAACTTGCTAACGTTTGCTCCACGACGAGGCATCTAAATAGCCTATACAGGTATACCTTGATTAGTGCGGTTAATTCGTTCCAAAATTGTCCGTACTGTTCAAAACGCACTTTTCAAGATCTTATTATAATTTAACGTGTTTTTTTTTAGCTTATGTTTAGTTACATTAAATTGCACGGTAATACATTAACCGTACTACATCAAAACCCGCACTAATCAAAACCACATAATTCAAGGTATTCCTCCTGTATTTACATTTACTAAGTTTAGATCAGTCTGGCACAAGGTCATAAGTATGAGACACCCTATGAGGATTGAAGTCACTGCAATAGTAATAGTCTATGAGACTAACTTTGCTAACGTTTGCTCCACGATGAGAAGCCCAAATAGCTGGCACTGATATTTACTAAGCTAAGTGTGAGGCACCTAGCGTAGATCGAACTCATTACAACGGAAATGGTCTACGAGGGCAATCTTTGGTTTGGCGTCGCTAAGAGGGAACGACCATTGTTAATTGCTAAAAGTGGCTAGAAATGTCAATGACTGGCTTTTAGAATGGCTAGATTTGGCTAGATTTAATTTCCAGGTAACTGTATACAGAAAGTCTTTGGTCGCACCTAAAAAGAAAATTGAAACGCCAGTATGGTACGTCCGATGCACTGATAAAATCTAGCAAATTTTAAAAGCCAGTCACTGAAAGATCTAGCCACTTTTAGCCATTCAGAATGGCTGTTCGTTTACCGACGTCAAACCAAAAATTGGCGTCTATAAGATTAGCCTGCTAACTCTATGGCGAGGCGTCTAAATAAGCAATATTTACTAATCTTAGCTCAGTATGTCACAGGTGTGAGTCACCCAGTAAGGATCAAACTCACAACAGTAGTAATAGTCTGCAAGATTAACTTGTTAACTAAAGCTCCACGGCGACGCCCTTTAATATGACTTATATGTTGTTGTTTTTTATTGTTTGTGTGTGTGTGTGTGTGGATATTGAACAAACTTAAAGTGTAATCTTTGTACTACCCAGAATTTCCAAACAAAAAGTTAAAGAAGATAACATAATAATGTATTGTAAAACACAATACATTATTATGATGACAATTTAAAAATACATAACTGTCAAATAAACATTAAAAATACATTGAACTGCACTCGCAGAAGGCAGAAGACTAGTTCTAAGTTGTTTTTCTACCGAAATGAACTCGCATTGAAGAGATAGAATTTTAACTATAGTTTAAAAATATCAGCGAAATCTCATAGATAATTTATGTGACAGATTTATAACTGAGAGGTCGTTGGCACAACCTTCTTTTTAGGTTTGATATAGTTTTTTTCTTTGAGGGAGTTTGGGGAACAGATTGAGCAGACATTTATAATGTCAGCTCAAAGTAGCCTGTCTGCCGCTTAAGATAAAAGATGTTGACTGAAAATGCTTGTTGTACTAACATCACGTCGAAACAAAGCAAATCAATAGTTGTATTTTAATTAAACAATACTTCAACAGAAGATAAATATACAAAAGCATTAATGGTATACAATTGGATAGAGATTATCCGACATTATGATAACTCTATTTTTCCCCGCCACCACTTTGCCTTCCAATACAGAATCAACACGCCAAGCGAGTATCCTTTCCAGTTTCATTCACAACCTTTTTTGAAAACGGCCGATGATGGTCGAAACATGTTCAAGGAATAAATATTATTTTCTAAAGATTGGTCTTCTTAACCTTTTATCAATATCATTAATACATTATGATATATTATATATATTATTATACTAGACTAAATACCAGCCCGAACGGGCGGGTTAAATTGCTGTAAAAAAAGGATCAATTAAAAAAGATAGATAGATAGGTAGATAGGTAGATGGGAATCATTGTTTTGAATGGTGTTTAATCTAATTTGTTTTTAAAAATTGATATTTGTGACTTTTAGTGTTTTTACGTTCTAAAATGTGAGAAGTGTACATACACACCGCTTAAAATAAACAAATAGTCATTCTTACTCTTACTCTCAGCCCCTCTCTATGAACCATACCAAAGTAACCACTGTTAGCGAGATCTCTGTACTCTCCCAACTTCTCAATGAACGATACGAAGTCCTCACTGACTCTGCAATTAAGCAGTTTTCCATCAGCAGCCAGCGGATTCAGCTGAAAAGCGGGCACATTTTAGGATGAATTTACATTGTAACTCGAAACCCCCCATAAAACCTATTTTGAGGGGTGATTTTCCAAAACTAATTTGCTAAAATCCTTTCCCGGCGTCACATTGGTACACACAGGAAATTTCATGGGGTTATGTTGTGTGATTTTTGCAGTAGGCTGTCACATACAGACAGACTGAAAGACCTTTGGTGAATTATAAGGAGATTTATGACCACTCTTTCTTTACACTGTTAGAAAAACTGGAGGGGCTAATGTTTAAAAAGGGGTAGCTAATGTAAAGGGGGGGGCTAATGTAAAGTTTGTATCTATATGTGTTTCCCATAACTGTACGATTACAATGTCAGATATGTTAAAAACATTTATAACCTGCGACCCGCATAATTCAAAATGCTCTCTCCCCTCTCTCTCTCCCCCTCTCTCTCCCCCTCTCTCTCTCTCTCTCTCTCTCTCTCACACACACACACTAAAACCACGCTTACGAATGCTAACAGCGTCATAAACTACGTCACAGCATGCGTGCACAAAAATGTGTCTATTTTAGGATGAATTTACATTGTAAGTTGAACCCTTCTTCAAAAACTAATTAGCTAAAATCCTTCCTGTGATCACAGAAAATTCCATGGGTTATGTTGTGTGGTTTCTGCGGTAGGCTGTCTCATACAGACGGATGGACGGACAGACTTTTGGAGAATATTGATATTAATTATTATTACATAAAATGATATATAATATAATACAATAGTGATTTATTATTAATACAAAAGCACACAAGAATGGTTGAAAAGGGCGATAATGGACTGTTTTAAACTGGCCAGCAATGAGTCCTGATGTCATTGAAAATCTTAGAAGAGAGCAGAAATCTGCCATTGGGTAAACGCACCCTACAACCATTCAAGATCTTGAACAAATTGCAAAGGAAGAGAAACTACCAGCTGATAGGTGCAAGAAGCTTATAGATGCCTACAAGAAATATTTGGTGTTAGTCATTGTTGTCAAAGGGTTGCAACTAATTATTAACAAAGGGTACCAATATTACTGTCCTGGTCATATTTTTTATTTCTTCTTTGAGATTACTACATGTAAGTTGAAAAATAATGTTTTTGTTAAATTACTTTGGACATCATATTAACATATATTGATCTTTCTTTCTTTTGATATGGTGAAGGTGGGCTCCTCAACGTCATCTCCACGAATGTTGACCACATACAGTAATGATGATACAAATATGGTACATTTCCATTTATTTCTGAAGATATTGTACAGGTTACACAAAGAATTCAAGGGCGCAATAATCGTAAGCAGAACTGTATGTTATTTGTTCGTGTTTTGCATTTAATACCCCAAAAGAAAAGTGATAAAATGTACTGTTTATATTTAAAACCATTGTTCTACCTACACATCTGCATAATCCTGGGCCTGTGAATGTTATCAAACGACGCAGACTTGCGTTAGCGTCTCTCGGGCGTTTATATCGACCGGTTTATTTACACGAAAACAACGGGATTTTTTAAAAAGCAATGCATTTTACTGTATTCAAACAATTAGCGAGGATGGTACCAGAAACAAAACAGTCACCAAACAGTGTTTGGCGCCGCGATTATTTCATCAATTTTCAAATGTTTTGTCTGAGAAGAAAACACAGAATTGCAAATTGTATCACCAGAGAACGACTTATAGATTTGGACGAATTTCGCTTACGGCAAGATACCTTCACGATGTTTATTTCCAATAGAAATCGTCTATTTAATCGACATGAAACATGTTTTTAAAATGAGGAGTTGAAATCAAGCTATAAAAGATTGGCGCCGGTGATGCTAGCAACACAATATATTGATATTTGTTATTTTTGTAGGTTTTCTTATGCTATTACATGTGTGCAAAAGTTATCAGCGCTCTTTTTTGAAAACTAAATACACAGTTGAAAAACGGTTTTTCGCTGGAAACCTTTGCACACATCTAATAAATGATTCGTTACCTATTTTAAATAGAAATTAAACCCTTTTACCACACAAGTCCCACCATCAGTCGTAATAAATTGTATATGCTTTGTTTTTGCAAGAGTTATTATGCATGATCAAAAAGTATGCTTATGAAGTTATAATATAATTTATCATAATGTGTTACAATTGACGTAAAACATGTCAAAGATAAAGTTATCATAAAGAGTACCAACTGAAGATACATCTAACAGATGTAATAGGGGTTGGCATTTAAGATGTGAGTATTTTAGAAATGTTTGTATTTGTGTGGTAAGCTAAATTCTTTTGTTAGGTTGTTTTTGAACATGTTAACAGAAGCAGAGTTTACTGTTTCGTTTGAAAGGGAGTTCCAGTATGGAAGGGATCTTGATGTCAAGAACCAAGGGTGGTGGTGTATCTGGTATTTATTGCTGTGACCTCTGTTTGTTGTTCTTAGTGTTCTCTGTAGCATGAGTTTGTTCTGTATGCACATCTTACAGTGAGTGGCTGCGTCCATTTCTACCATGTGTGTCATTTTGTAGACGTGTATCAGGTCACTTCTCAATCTTCTGTATTGTAGAGTGGATAGCTGTAGTATTCTGAGTCTGTCTTCATATGGCAAGTCTTTTAGTTGTGACACCAGTTTCGTAGCTCTCCTCTGCAACCTCTCTAAAATGTCTCGGTATTTTCTGGTATGTGTGGACCAGATAATGCTTTCATATTCTACATGTGGTCTGACCAGTGTTTTGTACAGTAGTTTGAATATAGTGGTGTCCACATATTTGAATGTGGTTCGGATTACACCAAGCATCTGGTTTGCTTTATTGATCTTTTCTTCTATATGTTTATTGAAGTTTAGCTGCTCTTCCACTATCATCCCTAGATCCTTTTCTTCGGATCTTTAATCTTTTTCTTTAAATCTATAATGTATAATACATTTTCTATAATAAAAGCATAATAAGAAAGCAAAGTATGGTAAATAATCCAAACATAAGAAGAGTTTCTTCCTAAGAACACAACATCCACTATCAGTATTAATCAATTTTTCTTTTACTTTAAAAAAATAGTGTTGAGTCTGTAAAACCTTTGAGAGTTGGAATTATGAGGTGCTACTCAGGTTCAAGGTATTTGACCATGAACAAAAACTTGCCTTAACACTTAGTTTCAATGACAGTAGCCTACTTAGGCTATTTGCAAACTGGCTCACAAAATATACTGCTCAAAAACGTAGCGGCAAAAGTATTTTAATGCTATTACGCGTGCTATTCACCCCCCCCCTATATTTGGAGTAGCATCTCGTACATTTGTAAGATATTTGCAGGTTCAGGTCAGCGTTTATGGCAATATATACAGTACCTGTCATAAGTATTTGAACAGACAACCATTTTGCTTCTAATCGCTTGGTTTTGAGAGTTAAAAACAAGAACATTACGCAAGAAGAACCACTCAACATAACAAGGCATGCATTTAGTCATATTTTGTGGTTCTGGATGCTAAATTTCTGGAAAAAGATTTTTAATACAATTAAATTGTTAAATGAAAAGAATGCAAGTTTTTGTTGATATCCTTCTAGAATCTTGTTCAGAACCTTTTAAGGGGCTTAAAAAAGTGAACTTACATTGCTATATGGAAGAGTTACCAAACTAGTAAGTTACTTTTGATCCCCCCCTGCTCAAAATCCACAATGGTCCCTGCAATCTCAGGAAATATAAACAGATTGTGTGCTTGTTCAAATAATTATGAGCAATACTGTTTTATTAATGATAAGTATTGCTCATAATTATTTGAACAATCACACAATCTGTTTTCATTTCCTGAGATTGCATCCCTACCAATATTTCTATCGGTAAACCTGAAGTAGCCGAGACAACAAACCAGACAGACTACGGATTTCCCTGTGTTCATTTTGACTAGAAGCATGTCGCTCTTCACCATGCGACCTTTTTTCAGGGTACGATTTTGACTTTGAAAACACGTGCCCATTTACAAGCTGCTTCTTTCAAAAGAGCATCGAACTATGAATATTACATTACATACTCCGCTGCTAAGTAAAAGATATATTCAAACATTTAATTACCTATTTCTTTCGTTACAATTGTTTATGCTATACAATTTATAATTCTTTCGACCTGGTCAACTTTCTCTTCCAGCTAGTCTTATGTTGGTATATGTTAATAATAAAAGTCTCGATATCTTTGGCGACATCGTTGGAACAGACCAACACTACTTGGTGATCCAGGCCCTTGAGCTGGTTTATTATAATTCTAGGAAGAATACAACAGGGGTGTTAAGAATGCGTATTGTTCTTAACGGTTTTGTTTGGCCTTGTTAGATGAATTCTCCGCGACATATTTCCTTGTAGAAATTAAGTAGTTTGGGTCACCGTTGAATTGAAGTGTTGTTTATAGAGAAATGTATACATATATTTATAGTACTGTTTGTATATAAACTTCGGTCAAATATGCATGCAAAAGAAATATAAGCAAGACGGATATGTTTCTATATAAAAACAAGCATTTAATTATAAACAAAAGAGAGTATTTCAGAGATAGCATGTTACAGAACATCAGTAATACAAAATGATTGATAGACACAATCATGAACACACGCGGAATGGCAAGAGAAGATAAAAATGTGCACAATGAGAAATTAGCTTCAAAGTAAATTTAAATGATATTAAGAAAGGAGTTTTACGTCTGTCTAATTCAGACGGGCCAGTGCTCGTTTGGACATTCGCGCTCTTTCATTTATACACAAGGCGCGGACTTAGTTGTAGACAAGAACGCTGCAAGGCTCTTAGCTAGAAATGGCAAGCTACCTGTGTTTAATATTTTAAATCTTCCCGTGAGAGCTTATTTTAAGAGCTATCTAGTTTTAACTTTGTGGAAAGATGTGACTACGTTTATACTAAATTTATTGTAAATTTTGTGTTTCTAAACTTAATGCAAAATATAGAAAATATTATTTTTGTTCAATTTAGACATAGTAAAAATAAATAGTGCTGTTAGGTATGCACATGATGATACAGATTGTCGATTTCAACGCTTATCAGGTTTTCATAATAGCAGACGATAATAAATAATTTAGGTAACTGTTGTAATCATGAGATATTCAATATCGACCAGCTTTGCAGAAAAGTCTTGCAACCATATAACAGATAGAAATGAGTAAAATGTATGTAAATGACATCATTAAACTGTCATTAGTATTAATGTTTTACTATTTTCTTTTCATCTTATTATTCATTTAAGAAATTGACTATTATATCTAACACTACTAGTGTAAATAAATAAATAATATGGAGTGGTTGAAGAAGAAAATAATATAGCGGTATCGTTAATTTGAGCAACGCTTACTGGTTAACTTTCGTAGCCCAATCGGGAAGGTGGTGTCACGGTAAGACAGGCCACCAAGGATAAAGGATGCAAGTTCGAATCTCGCCGGGAGCTCATCCTTTTTTTTAAACATCCCCGATTCATGTTGCTTACTTAACGATAGTAGAATAACGACCCCAGAGTTTCGATAAAAAGCAAGAGATAAGATGAAAGAAAGACTATTCAACAATTAGTAATAATGACAATGCTTTATCTAAGAATATTCAGCCAAATTAAGACTAGTACGTCTATTACTACTAGATGTAAACAAGCAACAGAAATAAGACGAAAGAAAAAATTGTCTAAAGTTAGTAACGACAGTGCTCCATCTAAGAAATACATTATCTATTGCATACGTAAAATATGAATACAATAAATTCTTCCTGTCTAACAAGTTATATAGTCTATTCTAGTCATTATTATATTCTTATCACATTTCTAGTCATTATTATATTCTTATCACATTTCATTTAACTATTCTATCAGATTGTTCTGGTTTTCTCTTTAGACAATTCACTTTCCCCAAAGCAGCGTGATTATGCTAAAATATGTCTCATCTTATTTCGAAGGAATGCCCGCTTCGTTTGTTTATCAGCACTTGCCACTGGTTCCAATGTCTAAGAAAAGTGCAAATAATAAAACGTCTTATAGGAATAGTGAAGATGTATCCATCTAATTTCTTCCCCCCTTTAGTTATAAATATCACAATGGCCACGTTTCGTTATGGCCAAAGTTTGAATTATCTCCCATTAATAAAGTGTTGAGTTGAAGACTCTCGTGTGTTCTACTGAATTTACAAAGGCCAAACAAAGTGGTGTGTTGTATTCTAAAGACTTTTCGATTGGTTGATTTATTGCATGTAGGTGATCTATTGTTGAGTAGCCGCTTCTGAAGCCTGCCAGCATCTAGTGCCTGTTAATCTGTTTGTGAGTATTTTTGTGAATAGTTTATATATGTTAGGTAATAGTGTAATAGGGCTGTAGTTGCCAAGGTCACGTTTATCTCCTTGTGGAGTAGGATCACAATTCCTAGACATAAGTCTTTAGGAACCTTTCTTTCTCTTATGCATTGTGTGAATAGCTGTGCTAGTCTTTTGTACATGATCTCTCCTACATCTTCTAGAAGGTCTGTCGTTATGCTATCCTTGCCTGGGGCTTTACCGAATTTCATATTTCATAATGCAAACACTACTTCTTCTACTGTTATGTCTGGGATAACACTAATATCTATAGGTTTATTAGTTTGTGAAATTTCTATTTTTGAAGCGTACACATTTGCACAGTATCCTTTAGTTACTTTTGTCAAATTGTCCCTATTTTTGATAATTTTGCCATTTTATTCTTTAGTGCAAGAATCTATTGCTTGACGGTATGATCTGCGAATCGGACGTGTTTTAAACTCTTCCTCTTTCTGATAGCCTCTAATATCCTTTTCATGTTTTTCTTTCTTTTTTTTTCTTGTTCTTTTAACGTTGCGTGTTGACGACTCACACTTTTATAGCTAGCTCTAGACTTAATTATCATTTATTCAAAAACTGTCGGAAGATGGTCATAAAGTCTACACGCTTATTTCATTGTAAGGATGATATTTAAAGGATGATAATTTTATATTGGCATCTCTCGCGTTTCTTCTGGTACTGTTGTTTGTGAGAGATTACGTTGATATTCGCCATATAGCATTTGATGAAAAATTCAGAGTATATATTGTTTTAAAAATATGTGAAATAGTAACCTGATGCAAAAGCTTTGAAAAACAATCACATAGTATTCCTAATATATAAACAATATCATTTTTATTAAATTTGACTAGTTTTTACCTTCGTTTTAAGTTTTAGTTGTTTTTATACAACTTTCAATTCGAACCATCGTTTTTATGGCAACGAATAACTGCGCGATCGGAAATAACGAGTGAATGATAATAATAAAGCATGATATAAACAATAACTTTGTTTTAGCGCTCGACCGTAAATCTTTCTCAAAATTTGCCATTTTTATTAGATTTTATTTGTAGATTTACTGAAAATTGTCTTCATTAGAATTTGTTATTATTTGAAATATTGAGGTACAAATGTCGTAAGCTAAAATAGAAAATAAATACGAAAAGCCTCCTTTCTTTGATGTCGAGGTGACTGCAACCCACGAAACGAAAATCAGCTTTTAAAAGCTGATCTTTATCAAAACACAAACGATGACTAGGGCTAGAGAAGACAAACATGTTATATTCAATAAAGAACATCCACACTAATCCTCTACTTTTCGAAACGCCATACATTAATTATAGGCACCAGTAAACAGTAAAGGTTTTATGTTGCAACAACAATAAATCAAAACAGACGGGTGTTTGCGTTTGTTTGTGTTATATCTGATTCCAACCTACGATTCCAGGTTTAATCATTCCTATGTTTATCATGCAAACAAAAACATTGTACCACAATAGGCAGTGGGAATCTTTTCAATCTATATCAACGCTAAGTAACTGTACCAATTGTCATTAATAGAAAAGTATATATCTTGGGAAAATTATTACAGCTTCGTCCTGATGATAATAATGGCGACTGCATACGTTTTTCAGATTG
>VCCN01000192.1:1582833-1600282 GCA_006491835.1 Architeuthis dux | reverse complement strand
ACATACCTCCAATACTTATAGTAGAATTACGGAAGGAAGTAGAAGTAGGAGCGGAGTTTTTATTCTGGAACAGCCAGGCTTGTTATTATTATTTTCTTTTTGACTAGCTTTACTCTACCATATGGCTGCTCTTCACCATGGGACCCTGGGTCGATACATTTTTCAACCGCTAGAGCAAACAGCGAAAAATCAGAAATAAAGGCTACGTCCATGAAAGACGGTATTCCAAGGTGTGGAATGCGAGTTCAAGTCTCGTCGGAAGCCTCGCTGCGTTCTCCTTAATTTTGTCTACGGTCTGAAATCTCTTTTGGAAAAACCAGAAGTCGTAGGGAGCCAAATCTGGATTTAAGGGACTGAAAGTCCTGGATGAGTGATGTTTTGCAAAAAAAAAAAGAAACGGTAAAGTAGGACGACGTCAAAAATGCATTGTATCAAAGGGACTGATTTAACCGATCACCGCTAAAGAAGCTAACATTTTTTTACTTTCGTACTGCAATGACTGAGTTTCAGTAAAAAAACATTTTATTTTTATTAAATCAAGTGTTGTAAACCATTTTTATTAATTTTTGACTGCTAGTTACCCTCATTACAGCCGATTGGGTAACCCCACGGGAGAGTGTCTGCCCATGCATACGCAGTAAGGTCCTCTCTGATTGGTTTGCTAAGATACATGAAGGCTGCCCAACCGGTTCTCGATGTCTATTTTTTTCAATTTTTTGAAAAAGAAAATCTTTTCGGACAGACCTCGTATCTCTCCACGAAGGCCAAATTTGACACACGGTCGTTTTTAATTATCTACAACAACAGAGCGCGTCAGTTTGTCTACGGAGACATATATAAGCGATTGGTTTTGCGTTAATGGGCGATAGAACTTTCTCTCTCGACCTCTCGTCTAAATGTTCCCTGTTGTCTCCTAGTAGTAATGAATGGAATATATTTGAATGTACAATTCTGATTAATTAATTAGGCGCCGTGGAATCAATTATAATTAACCCAATCTCGAAAAGGTCACTTGAAATCTGACACTAACTCGTAACAATCGTATTAATAGATCATCAATATTCAGTTTTTCTTTATTCCAACGAGGCCGAAGTCGTGATTTAAATGACAAAGACCTTTTTTGTCAAACTGCATGACAAAGTCAGGAGTTGACTTTGTTTTCCTACCGTAACAAAAACAAGAACAATCTTAGAACAAAATTAGAGGTGTAAACCGATATGTAAAATCTTCATTCCACTACCGTGATTTGAACTCAAGACCAAGTCTTACAGACTGAGCTAAATTGACAAGTCTTAGATATTAACGAAAATGTATCATACAGATACGCATGGTCTTATTTCATTCCAATGAATAAATATATAAAAGAATATTTTTAAAGTTTTATATTTATTATATATACAATACAAAAGCTGCAGTAATCATCTTCAGTCAGAATAGAAGTTTGAGTGGAGTTTGACCCTGCAACAGCCAGTCTTGCATGCATTTAGACCTGCCTCGTGGATGAGATAGGTGCGTATTGTCCATCTCGCCAGAGGTCGGTGTTCGAGCCCACTTAAAACAAGCTAGGATTTCGAATGTTCATTTCCAAGTATAGGTAGCAAAATATCCATACTTGGAACATTGGCACAATACAATATACCTACCTCCCATTTAGCCTTTTGCCGTACTAAGCTTAGTAAATATATTTATAAATTAGTATTCTACTCTCCCTTCGATGGGTATAATTCTATTTTTAATTAAGCTCATTAAATTATTTTAAAATTTAATGAAAAATTATCAATTTAATATTTAGTTAAAAGGATTAAAATATTTAGTTAAAAGGATTAAAATATTTAGCTAAAATCATTGTCATAGCACCCGTGATGGTGAATTAGTTATCGTGTTAGTCACGCAAGCTATTGTTAGTAAGTTTGTTTTCGACTGGGTTCTCCGTATAAAAGTATTAAAGTTGGACTTGTCCAAAATATTTGTATGATATTTATTAGCCTCCACACGAGGATAAGTTCACACAAGTTCGGGGTTTAATGTGGGGCACCACACCCTTACACGTGGGTAGAGACAAAAATTGTCCAGTTCCCTCAGGCTGGTTTTTCGGCACGCCGCATACATCAGGGAATGCCCTGACCCTACCCCTCGATATAATTCGAATAGAACCGGTAGTGTTAGTATCAATTATCCCTATTCAGTGATGACTGTGTCATCCTAAAATAGAAATAGCCAGACTGGAGACGTTATTCAAAATGACAAAATTTCGGCAACTTAAGACTATTATGTCTATTGCTACTACTAGTGTAAACAAGTAACAGAAATAAAATGAAAGAAAGACTAGTCAAAATTAATAATAATGACAATGCTTCATTTAAGAAATTCGGACAGCTTAAGACTAATACGTCTTATTACTACTAAATGTAAACAAGCAACAAAATAATATGAAAGTAAGATTAGTCGAAACTTAATAATAATGAATGTTTCATCTAAGAAATTACGGATTGATACAATGTACATATATGTTGACACTCCTGGGGAAAACATAATATATTATATTCGGTTGATGCAAAATCCTGACGAAATCTTATATTCACATGAATTCAATTTTTCAGTATTCAGTAAGTCATTAAGGTATATTCTTTGGTTATCTATGACTTTACACCACCTCTCAGCTAAATTGTATATTCCATCATAAAAGAACGATTCTGGTTTTGATTAGATGAGTTCTATGATAAGATTTTCAATATCTTTTTGGAATTGCTGACCAGACAAGAAGTGTTCCCTGAAGCGAAAACGTGATTTTTGTTCTTGGGTAGTGTGTGTTATTTTCTGATTGCTTATGTGTAAAAAGTATAGAAAATGGCTATTATTTCCTTCAAACGTTGCTTTTGTAGCCAATATAGTGATATTCATGTGTAATTGTTTTTCTTATTTTATGTGATTAAAAATGTGCAAATTTTCCCGTTGTCCGATTCGAAATAACTAGATTTCAAATTATCACTCTCCTGGTATCAAAAGTTTGAAGGGAATAATTGACATTTTCTATAAGTAATCGGAAAATAACACTTATTACCCAGGAAGAAAAAAATGTTGCACAGTGTAATCTGAAAGTGGCAAGTTTGGAAAATACGCAGCATGTGGAAGATTTATTGCTTGATTGATTGTTTTGTTTAACAGCACATCGACCCTTGGTGGGTCATTTAGTGCCGAATTCGTTTTTATTTATGTAGACGAATTATTGTAGACAAATTATTGTAGGCAAATTAATGTAGGCACATTTTTGTGGACAGTTTGTTGTCAAGGTATGTATATTGAATCGTTTTTTTAATATTTTTGAGTATAGTTTCAAAGGTTGCTTTTCCTTAACTAGAGTCTTGTCCCAGCTGACAAGGCTGGCGTGTAGAAGAACTTCCCATTCCAGCCCTATTATCGTTTGCTGCATTGTATTTGCATCTTGAGGACGGGTGTTATCATGCAGCAAAATCATTGAATGGAACACCAGTCAACCTTTTAACACTGGTCTCTATATCATTATCCACAAATGAAAAAAGTTTCCGTTCTTATTTTGTTAGATGACGTATTATAAATCATTATTATTTAAATTTGTTATGACTACTTTTTACCTTCATATACAATTGTATTATTTGCTTTTTATCTCAACTTTTGCTCAGACCGATTACCTTCCGACAGTGGACAAATAGCGTTGATCGGAAAATAATGAAAAGGGCTCGGGTGGGACTCGAACCCACATCCCCTAGCCAGGGGAAGCACCGTTTAGCTTTGAATCCCATCCAAGGCTTATTCTTTATTTCCCGATCAATGCAAAAGTTGCGATAAAAAAGAAAATAATAAAATTTAAGATGAAGGTAAAAAGTAGTCATAAAAATTTAAATAATAATGAAGAAAAAAGTCATTTTTGGACAAGATAGTAACTAGGAACAAAAAATGAACGTATTATAAGAATCTTAAATTGAGAAAATCGTGCTTACATCCAGGACAGCCCTCAACATCTTGATCTAAAAGGACATGTCTGGTTAGTCACTCAATAGAAACCGTCACGTGACCAACGACTTTTGGAAATATGCCATGTTGGGGGTGATTAATTAAAAAAAGAATGATCGATGAATAAGATACTTCTCTCGCCTTTTGTTGGATCACTAAAAAGGTTCCATTCCATAAATCCATGTGGACTAGATTTCCATAGCTTCTGAATTTTTCTTAAGGCTCATAAACGACGTACTACAGTTGACTGATTGCGAAAGCCATAAAGCGTTGAGTAAACTTCGCAGACACTTCTAAGAGTTCCTTATGCAAAAGATGGTGCTAGGAGCTTTTGGTTCAAAATCTGTATACATAATGAACAGTGTGACCTTTTTCTGTTTGTTTCTTTGTTTCTCTGTCTGTAACTTCCGCTAGATAGCACAGATACCCCACTTTGGTTCCTAGGCAGAAAGCTGGGGAGCGACACTTTGATCCTAAGCAGAGCACACAGATACTCTGATCCTACTTGCATCTTGCCATCCTAGGCAGAAGTGTCGATTTATACATAAATAATCTTGTCATTTTTATGGGTAAAAAGGTAAAGCTTCCCGTTTCTTAAGAGACAACTCGCAATGGAGTATGGAGCCCGGTGACGAAGATCTGGTTTCTGTTGCTTGCAACAGCTTAGTGATCCTTGCAAGTTTAAAGTCTCGTCGAGACCAATACTTTGTTCCCATGAAGTTTTTTATGGCAAGATGCAAGTCCACCGACATTTCTTTTATGGGTACTGTAATAAAACGAACTGTATGAACTTGGAGGCTGCAAGCCAGGATTTATTTAACTAAAAGAATCAGTTACAATATAGCGTCGTATATCATAAGGTTTTATAATATGGTCACCCAGACCATTTCCGGCCGTATCATATGGTTCCGGCTGTAGGTATGGAAACCCATACGCGTGTACTACTCGTACTTCATATTAACAGTACAGGTACTATGGTAGTAATATTATATTTTAGTGACTTGCTCAATTATGTCATTTAACACGGAAAGACACGCATGTCTAATCCATTAAACGTTGCCCGTAAAGCAACAAACTTAATGACGGTTCTGTTTTGAAAATTTCATTAAAACGACGCCCAATGAAAATTAATAAAATGTTGCCTTCCACTATGAAAAGATTGAAAAGACACCATAGAAGCCGCTCAAATAAGATCGATTTGTCAATTTGAAAAATGAAAGAAAAAAATAGGAGAAATAGAATCAACCCACTGAAAGATCTTGTCTGGAAAGTTGCACAAAGTTAACATTTATTTTAGACGATTAGATTAACGCGTCTTAACATGTCTTCTTCGCCGAGGACTCTGGTCAATGAATAACGGCTTCTCTTATTGAATTACTTGTTAAGAGATTTTACTTTAGAAATTTTATTGAATTGATCAAATATTGAAAGTCTTTTTTTTATTCTAAATGGGTTTTTTTTAAATACCATTTTTCCAGTTACAGATCTTTGCAATATTTAGGATTTGCCTCTTGAAATGTCCACGTCTGCAAATATTTTACTCTCATTAAATGAAATTAGAGTCTTTTTCGTTAGTCCCTACCATACTAATTAAGCATAGCATTTACAGCTCACTGTATTTTTGTTTGCAAAGTACATGCATACCTTGAATAGTGCCGTTATGATTAGTGCTGGTTTTGCTATAGTACGGTTAGGGTATTGCTGTACAAATTAATGTAACTGAGTATAAGCTGGAAAAAACCCATACAATTATAATAAGAGGTTTTGTTTAGTGCGGGTTTTCATGTATTACGGTTATGGTATCGCTGTACAAATTAATGTAACTGGGCTGGAAAAAACCTATACAATTATAATAAGAGGTTTTGATTAGTGTGGGTTTTCATGTATTACGGTTAAGGTATTGCTGTACAAATTAATGTAACTGGGCTGGAAAAAACCCATACAATTATAATAAGAGGTTTTGATTAGTGTGGGTTTTCATGTATTACGGTTAAGGTATTGCTGTACAAATTAATGTAACTGGGCTGGAAAAACCATACAATTATAATAAGAGGTTTTGATTAGTGTGGGTTTTCATATAGTACGGTTAAGGTATCGCTGTACAAATTAATATAACTAAGTATAAGCTAGAAAAAAAAACACATAACATTATAATACAATCTTGAACAGTGCGGTTCTGAACAGTACGGATAATTTTGGAATTAATTAACGGTACTAATCAAGGTATGCCTGTAAATGTAAGTAAATTCAATAACCCTAACCCCTAACCTTAACTGTAACCCAAGTTGCCAAAATTTCCTTAACTTTTTAGCAAACAAAACTACGGTGAGCTGTAATAGCTATAATTATTTAGTGTAGTGGTCCCCACCACACTAAATAATTATAGCTATTACATAACGAAAAAGAAATCAACATTGAAAAATAAATAAAAACACGTTTGTCCGGTTCTTTGATCAGTAATCACATAGTAGTTTTAAGTTCGTGCTTATAGGTAGGTAAACGTGTTAGCAAGATCGTCTCGTAGACCATTAGTGTAGTTAGTTTGCTCCTTAGATATTTACTACGCTTAGCTTAGTCTGGCACAAGGCCACAATAGTAAGATACCCGTGTGGATCAAACTTTTTTGCTCTGAGCTGGTAGATATTACGGCACTACTTGACCCAGGGACTAAACTCACGATATGCAGGGAACCAGATGATCGTTGCCAGCACTCTTGTCAAGTAGGCCGTAGTATAGAACTCCAATCCATACAACACAAAGGACACGAGAATGGTCTTTCCTATAAGTGACTCCCATGGCCAAGGCAGTTTTCTGAAGGAAATCCTATTAAACATGTCTTGGCCATTTGGGATCGTGAAATAAAGAAAATGTTTTTAAAAAACTTCCTTTAAAAAATGGTTTGTCTCGTGTTTTGAATGCATCCTTTTCATAAAGATAGCAGATCCGATAACTTCGGTTCCTAAAAGAGTAAAAGATATGTTAATAGTTAATCCACCCAATTTTAATAGTAAAATATTCTTGAACTGTCTCGATGGTTAAATAAAGACTCTTGTTTGAAAATATAGGTGTCTGTTTACTTTGATTATATATATATATATAAGCCCACCATTGATAAAATCTCATACGCGTTGGGAGAAGGCATTTTAAAGTGCCCATAACGGAAGTCACATATCATCACGTGATAACATTAACCAATACTATTTAAATCATTCATCACTAGTAGTATTACTATGACTTTGAAACCCTTCTTGAAAATGACCGATGCCAATCGAAAGCGCTTGAACCAGATTACGAATTTTGGACAGTTCCTTCATTCTTGTGACCCAACGATAAAACAACTGATTCGCAAACAAGAAAGAATAATTAAGAAGTTAAATCGACAGAATTTAGCCGTCATCTTTAATGAAACTGGCCTGAAATTGCTGCCTATATGTACTGTTTTTTTAAAACTTGCATTTACAGTCATGGATCAGTACAAGAGAACTAGACTTCATTAGGGTTTTGGTTTCTACCTAAGTTCCAGATAAGCGACACTCGTTATCAAAACTACTTTTAAAATGACAGCTTCGAACCAAATTATTTCTATTCGAATCCAGTTGAACTAAAACAGAAACAAATGTGATTTGTTGTTACTGTTCCGTTTTTCTCAAAAAGCTTATTACATGATTATTTATACTGTTGAGTACTGTAAAGTATTTGAATACCTACAAAAAGAACATTTACCTGTGTCTGAAATGGTAATGAGTGTTGTCTACCCGGCACTTTAGAAAGAACGTAAAAACAAAAACAAAATGGCAGCTGAGTCCAATCCTTGATCACTGGGATATACCCCAAAATATGATATTCACCATATAAGCCAGTTTATGCAAATTATCATTGAATATTTATTTTGAATATGATTGTCTCTAGGCAGCCGCGTTATTTTAAGAATATATTTCTTTGAATTCCTGTTCGCAAAAAAATAAAATTCAGTCGAGCCAAAAAGAGGGAAAATGCCGAAAGCAGACGTCAAAAATAATCAATAATTTTCCTGCGTTCTTCTTGTGAGGCGAAAGGCGGGAATATTCGTCTTAAGGAAAAACATAGAACATGTGATCTCTTTCAAAAAAATCAATTAGCTGTGGTTACTCTGTTGTCTTGACAATTATTCCTTTCGCATATATCATAAGAAACTTTTGGAAATCTTATAGAGCTTCAGGATAACATTTTATCATTATACTAATTAAATTATTTCAAAGCTATACTAATTTAGAAATAGATCGGGAATCGTGGCCGAGTTATTTTAATTTATTTAAATCTCTCTGTGTTTAACGTATTTTCTCAAATGACAGATAAATGGTATTCCCTTTGTAAATATTATTATAATATATATATATCATCACACACACACACACACACACACACACACACACACACACACACATCTATATCTATATCTAGGAGGTATGTCCGGAAAGTATCTAGTATCTGCGCGGCGTTGATGTAACTAGGCAACCAATCAGAGTTGGCCTTACGTGAACGGTGGTGAGACGCCATTGAGTGAGCTTGTATAATGCGTGAACGGTACATTTACAATGACCGTGCGAGTGGATCAACCATTTTTACATTTAATGCAGGGCCTTTTTGCAAAAAGATTGCCTCACCCACGTTTGCCCCCCCCCCTACTGTCCAGATTTGACACCCTGTGACTTACAACCAAACACATCATATCAGTGTAAGCGTCATCGTATCATATCCGATGCCTATTGTCCAGGATACGCTTTGGTCGTATCTTCTCATTATATCATAAGATTACATCATAATACTATGCCCATATGAAAACAAGAACCGCTATATGGTTAGCTAATTCAGTTAGGACTGAACAATAAGACATAGAAACCTTTGCACAGATTTTCGTTCTTCAAATAATTTTTGAAGTTAGTTTTTCTTTAATATCACTGAGCAACCTCTGGGGGTTAAGCCTCTGAACCTGCAGTCCTATATTTCAGTTATTTAGCTGCGACTGCTAATACAAGACGAGATATTGTCATCGAACAATATTAGATTCAAGAAATGGATCCTTCCGGATAGGATCCTTCATGTTGAACACCAGTCATTTTAGAATGAAATGTAAATTGTGTATCATGGTAAGTATATTCGGGTGAGATTCGTTAAAATACTATCAAAATCTATTTAAGCCGATCAATAACGTATAACTAAAGCTAGTTTCGATTAAATTGGAATGGGTCGAGTACATTATGAAACTATCTTAGAATAAAACACTATTTATAAAATTAACGAACCGAACTGAATGAAAATCAATACTGCGCACTTAACTTTGAAATAAGAAAGACTCTGCTTTGAATAAAGGAATCCCAACTTGTACATCATTCTTGTGCTTTGGAAATCTAATCATTTGAGGCGGTGAAAACATTAATCTGACATATTAAGGATGGTCAGAAAATTTGGTATGGAAATTTCGGTCTAAATAACATATAAGACCAAATTTTCTTAGACCGAATTTTCTCATTTTCAAATTACTATTTTAGTAAAAGTTAATATTATGATGGTCTTTCATTAATTCCTAACGTTATAATTTCAAATGTTGTTACCATTACTATTTCTGTAATAATCTTTCATTAATTCCTATCGTTTTAATTTCAAATTTTGTTACCATTAACATTTCTGTAATGGTCTTCCATTAATTCCTACTCTTTTAATTTCCTTTTTTTAAAAAATAATATTCCGATAATTTCTTTTACCAAATTTTCTGAGACCGAATTTTCCTAGCACCCATATCAAGAATGTAAAAGAAACAAAATTCAAATTATCCCACAGCCTAGTAGATCGTCGAGGTGCCATGCTGGGTCCTTCATGACATTTCTTGATGCAATGATGGTTACTTGGTAGTGTTTCTAAAGCAAACCTTCCGATGATCTAACAACAGCTTGTCTTAGACACATGCAGAAAAACGTGTGTGTGAGATATTTACTAATCTCAGCTTAGTTGAGCACAAGGGCAAATGAAATTAAGGTAGAAAGATTGTGTTGTACCAATCTATCCAAGTAAGGATAGCCTGCCTTGAAAATAAGCATTCAAAGTCCTAACATTTACCTGATCTCGAACTTAGACCCAATCTATGTTCAGGTATGATAATTACTAAGCTTAGCTTAGTACGACACAACATCCCAGAATTGAGGCACCCGTGAGGATCGAACTTGCTACATAATATAGATCCTTCGCAGTGTGCCCTCTAGTACTAACTTATGAAATTAAAAATTATTTTTTCGGAATCAAGGGCGGGTTCTCAGCTAGTTCCTGTGGGGGTCATTAATGGCGCATTTGTCCCCATAAGGAGAGCAAACATTTTTAGGGGAAGTTTAATTCAATATCGTTGGCTACAATTTATATTTGAGATCGCTACATGATATTCGGTACTCCTGCCAATTTTGGACAAAATCGGACGAGTAGTTTCTGAGTTATGCATTTTAGGACCGGTCGTTACGGGAATAGCCCATATTCTAATAATTAGTAGGAGACATTTGTTGCATTTCTTATTTCTGCTTTTTGCCCATAACTTTTCAATGTTCAGTCGTGTTTCAATAATTGTTTTGATTTTGGTATTTGTCGTATTGATATTGATCTTTGGTCCAGATTTCATCAATTTTGAAGCTGTATTAAAGTTAAAATAAACGTTTTGCAATGCATCGGACACTTTTTGCACTCACTGTATCGAAATGATTATGCGAAAGACGGTGATGACCGAAAAGGTGACCCGACAATGTGTTTGGGGGGGTGGGGGGGATACAATAATTACTTGAGTTCTTGAAACGATGTCCACCTCAAAGTTCCAATTAAATGAGACCTTTTCACCGAACAGAAGCTCTGATTGCCTTTTCCTTGTCTTTGTTGATCAGCGAGCAGAGGACCGGCATGGAAATTGATCAAGTTCTATTCCCTAGCGCTGATTGGTTATCTGGTCCGTGACTGATACAGTTACAACTTCTAAACTTAGGCCTCACTATTGCTACGGTGATCTTTAAAACGTGTTTCATTAAAAAGTCAGGATCTCGAATGCTGATTTTCAAGGCAGGCAACAGGTGCAGCACTATTGAGACTTACGACCTCCAGTCGTCAGCAATGACCAAACAGCTAGAATGAAGAAGGCATGCGTAAAGCGGGGTGGGTGGTACGGTACAAGCCACAGCGCTGCTGTGATATGTGGGGATCCTGGGAGGAGGGCTAGAGACTTGAGGAAACTTGCTGTCACTCAGCCTTCAGTGATGACCACCGTATATTTAAATGAGAAGGTGCAAACCACATCACTGCTATGGACTGCGGGAATGCTGAAATGAGGGCTGGAGACTTGAGGAGACTTGCTGCCACTCAGTCTCTAGCGATAACCACCATATATCTGGAGAGAAGGTGCAAACCACATCACTGTTGTGGACTGCGGGAATACTGAGAGGAGGGCTGGAGACTTGTGGAGACTTGCTGTCACTCAGGCTCCAGCGATAACCACCAGACATCTGATGTTAACGTTAACGTTAACGTTAACGTAACAACAACAACAACAACAACAACAATCCCCCTAAGCCTTATACCCAACTTATGTCACTATGTGAAACTCTCTCTGTCTTTCTTTACATGTCTTTTTTCCCGTTCTCTTTTATAGTGTTTCAACATTATACGAGCGTGTTTGTACCCAGTGAGTAGAAGGCAAACGAATATTAAAAACAAAAGAAAAATGCTCAATAACTTCCTAAAATAAAACCTTCATTTGCCGTAGGTCTCTGGTGAAAGACTTGGTATATGATTGTATAAAACCGCAAATCATTTGCTGTGCAATGATTGAGATTTGTTCATTGGAGATTTGTATTCATTGTTTCTGTGGCAATTGTAAGTTTTTTACGGAGTTCGGGTGCTGGCCCGACGCCCCACTCTCCCCATTCCTCAACTGTTTTCTGTTTGTTTGAGTAACCTTCTTTTAAATGGACAGAGCTAAAGAGCTTCAATTGCCCCGCTATTTACCGATAGCTTGAGGAAAAAGTGGGTTCATGCCTTTCCCAAGGGCATTAGTTGACCGCAAGCAGCCTGGGCCGAAATTCGAACGTAGGTATATCAATAAGTGTACTTATGATGAAAAAGGTTTGATGATCAAACACCGAAGCAGTATCTTGTGCATTGACAATCAGGAAAAAGATTATTGTCAGGTGTCAGGATCAGGAATCGATGAACTTGTTCTTGGCAGACGGAATCGGACTATTATATGTGGGAAACTGATGTTGGGTTGTATTGAAAAAAGCAAAGCGGAAAATGAGTTGAAAATATAGAGTTGGTTCATTGCTTGAATCGTGGAATCCTACAAACAGCGAAAGACTTTAGGTATGAAAATCTGAATTATTAATATACATTCATATACAGTTTACTCTGGTAACCTTTCGCTGATTTCAATCTAAAACCGATAATGATATGAAAGCCAGCCATATATCATCTTGCAGGAGACGAAGCTGGGCATTTAAAAGATTCGTTACTGGAATCATCTGGGAATTCCTCTGTCAGTTAGACACCATCTCCAAAATCGATATAGTATCACGTAAATACCATGATGACGACAGAGACAGAAGCGATTATTTGATTATCCAAATAAATCTCTAAGCCACCGTCTGGTTTACTAAACTTTCCATTATAATTTAATCACCGTTTATACGCCCATTTCTTTGTACAATTCTCTAATTGTATTACTTCGACTATATTCTTCTTGTCACCAAAAGTATTTTATCATCTGGTTGACTCGAAACTTATCACCATCATCATTATCATGGCTGCTTCCTCCCCTCTTCTTCTGAAGATGATGATGATGATGATGACCTCTCTGTATCTTCTTTCTATTAAGACTAATTCAAAGGAGGGAATAAGGCTATTAGGTAAAAATAAATGTCCAGTCTAGAGATAGGGTTTTCTGTACTTCTATCTATCAAGTCGAAGGCCCGAAATAAGCTCCAAGTTGACGGCTCACTAATAGACCCGCAGAGAAGAACTAGTCGCAAAAAACAAGAACAGAGATCACATTGATGTGTATATCAGTTGCGATAATAGAATTCTTATTTTATTTTGTAATCTGTCTAATTATACGTAAAATAAAGTTATTATTTGAAATTATTCTTTGTTGCAACTTAATAAATGGAAGGGGGAATACTAGTAGTCTTATTGACAAAAGTGGGGAATGACCCGAAAAGGTTAGGAACCATTGCTCCAGAGGATGCCTAACTTTTCAGTTAGCAGTACATAACCCATTTAGCAGTACATAACCCATTTGTTATCTTTCTTCCATTTTCTCTCTCGCCGATAAAGTCATTGGATAACAATCGTATCACCCCTACAGGCAATCAAGAGAGTGCAGCCAACAATTGCAGAACGATGACCGGGCCTCTCCCGTTTGACACCAAGGGACCACCTGCTGGTCATAACACACACATCTGGTATTTTTGCGTTCCATGTTTATAGATCATATTATATGTGTTTGTCATGAGAAATGGTATAAGGTTGCACCAAACCCAGATGGTAGATTGCTTAAACCTGATTACAATCAAAGCAACCTCTATCTAGAATGACTCATAATGATATTATTTGCAATGAGTGTGCGAAAAGATTGTTAGAATTTGAATCTACTGGAATGTGCATTGTAAACACACAGATAAAGGTGATATTATATGCGGTGATATTATATGTGGCTTTAACATAGTATTGATCCCAATGTACAAGGTATGTCCCTAAAAATATCCTGCCATGTTGAATATCCCTATAACCGGTTGCGCGGCCCTAAAAACAATCGGAGGGGACCTTACTGCGCATGCGTGAACATACTCTATCATGGGGTTACTCAGTCGGCGGTGAGACGCCTTTCAATGGGTTTGCATATTGAGTGACCGTTGCATTTACATAGTAGATCAGCTTGCCCATCTTTAACGTCTCGTGCAGTTTGATGATTGTTCTTTTTGGCAAAACATCGCACCACCCAGGTCTGACAGCACCCCAACAATTCACATTTATCTCCCCTCAAATTATGGATTTTACCAAAGCTAAAATCGCCGTTGAAAGGGAAGAGATTTCAGATCGTGGAAGAAATTAAGGAGAACTCGACGAGGCAGCTGATTGAGATCTCGAAAGAGGACTTTGCAGATTGTGTTGAAAAAGTAGAAGGGACGCTGAGATAAGTGTGTAAGGTCCCAAGGAGATTACTTTAAAGAGGACTAAGGCATCATTGCTCTAGGTAGGCTATTTCCTTTTCGTTCATATCAAAAGGCTGGATATTGGATTTGCCATGTATAATAACATTAGTCAAGACATACTGAACTATCATTAAATACAGAAGACCGAGATGCGGGTATACCTTGATTAGTACGGCTAATTCGTTCAGAACCACACTGTTAAAGTCTTATTATAATTTAATGTCTTTTTTCAGCTTATGGTTGGTTACATTATTTGTACATCAAAACCAGCACTAATCAAAAACGCATTATTCAAGGTATTGCTGTATAAACCAAATGCAAGACTGCGACAAATTCATAGCGAAATATTTGTTTTCCGATGGTAATTTCTACTTAACTTTCCTTTCCGACTTGTAGATCGATTTTTCCCCTCTTCATCTCTTTCAGTTTCCCTTCTTTCTCTCCATTCTTAGTCATCTCCTATTCTTTCATCCTTCTTAGGATCCTTTCGAAGACATGATTGCCATTTGCTTACATGTTTGTAACTTGGGTTTCTCGATCGAGGCACTTTCTTTCAAAGACGTGTCCAATATTAACATGTCACAGCCTATTTCGGTGCATTTATGTATTTATACAATACAGACTTGTGCCAAAGTTGGCTAAGAACATCATAGATCAATGATTCTCAAAGGGTGGTGGGCTTCGCCCCCCAGGGGCGCCTGAAAGGATACCTTTTAAGGAAAACAGCTGCCAAAAATCATAAATGGTGTGAAGTGAAGTACACATCTGCGCTAAAGACGCTGACAGCTTTCTATTTTTTATTATTAATTCTTCCGTACACGCTTTCCAAGAAAAACTTTCGCTGTGGCATGCAACATTACTAAGAGGTGTACGTGTGTTCATATGTGACGTGTGTGCACATGTACATGTGAGTATGTGGCATGTGTGTATGTTTTGTGTATATATGTATAAATTGGCCCTTTTTCCATTGGCCCTTTTTGAATTGAACCTTTTTGCATTGGCCTTTTTTGCATTGGACCTTTTTGCATCGGACGTTTTGTTCATTGGACATTTTTGCATTGGACCTTTTTGCATTGGACGTTTTGTTCATTGGACGTTTTGTTCATTGGGCCTTTTTTTAATTGGACATTTTGTTCAATGGACCTTTTATTAATTGTACATTTTATGAATTGGACCTTTTTGCATTGTACATTTTGTTAATTGGACCTTTTGTTCATTGGACGTTTTGTTCATTGGGCCTTTTTTAATTGGACATTTTATGAATTGGACCTTTTTGCATTGTACATTTTGTTAATTGGACCTTTTGTTCATTGGACCTTTTGTTCATTGGGCCTTTTTTTAATTGGACATTTTATGAATTGGACATTTTATGAATTGGACGTTTTTGCATTGGACATTTTGACCTGTAACCAATAAAACAGTCGTCACTTTTGACGACACGGGTACACTAGTATTAATATAAAAGTTTGTTAAAATAAAGACGTGGGTTAATTTTATGCAGTTTTGCTCAGTTCCTTCTGGGGATGTTCTTAAGAAACAGGTAATAACTTTTATTGATTTTCTTAATGTTGCTGAAATGGGAATGGAAACTAACGATGAAATTATTATATATGGATCCAAAGTTAGAGACGCAGATAAGATACATAATTGAGAGACTTCCTACCAGAAATAGGTAGGTACATTTCTTGTCTATGCGCCTATTAGAGTAAGGCTTCTGGTTACTTTTATGCAATTTTACATTGCTGGTATTTATAAATAGTGTCATGGTGAAGCCTCAAACGAAATACTGTCATCGCAGCTCGACCCACGATTAGATAAGATTGGGGATTTTTTTAAAATCACAGGTTACCCAACAAGAAGATATTTTGGGGAACAAGACTTGAAAACATAACACACACACAAAATGTAAACAATTCAGTCTAAGGGTTCTTCGGGTTCTTTCTTTTAGAAACCATCTGGCTGGACGAGTGGATATTTATGCATGTATTTTTCGCTCTTACAGGCCACACCAATAGAGCTAGAGGGCAGTAAATTTAAACATTTACTCCTTATTATGCCTTGTTTTTTTTTTTAATTCTCGCCCTAAATATATTTTTAGTGGGGGGTCAAATTTTCAATGTAAGTTCATGCTCAATTGGTCCCTTAGTTTGTGTTCGGCTGCATTCACACTTGTTCTTTTTTAAACATTCTGCCCAGCAAAAGGCGAGAGAAGTAACTTATTAATTGATCACCCGTTTTTCCAATTTTTAATTGACCACACCCATGCCGCCATAACGTTGGTCGCGTGACGGTTTCTATTGAGTGACTAACCAGACCTGTTGTTATGATATACTACCACGAGAAGGTCATTTCCAGGTCAAACTGCTGTGCGGAAGTGGAAGTGACCCGGGGACCTTAGGAAATATGTATATGCGTGGGTGTCCAAAAAAACAGGGTGTGGAAACCGGAAATGACACAAGCGTGTGCGTTTGAAATCTCATAAAGCTCAGAGCCGAGAGGAAGCTCGAGACAGAAAAACCCAGGACCCAAGACATCAGCGGAGCCGGAAGGCACGAGACCGCTGTTCCTGTTGGGGACAGACTGACGGTTCTCCTTATCTCTCTCCCATTCTTCATTCTCCGGCCGACGAAATGTATAGTATGAAATAAAATGAAATGTCTCATATTTTTACAATAGGTTTTTCGAGTCATCCTTTTTGATTGTCCAAGTTCCCGATTTTCCTCCCGAGAAACGGAGGCCTTATACAACACTGGTTGTGTTGATTTTGCAGACAAATTCTGCAGCCTTGATCAGGTATACGATACGTAAGGAAAGATAGGGATCTCTCTTTTAGTTTATTTTAGTTTTTCATAATAAAAAAGTTAGTGAGCATAAAAGAAATTGTGGCTAATATACAAGCCGACTCGGTTCATTCCCAGCAACGCGAGCTACACAGATCATACCATTCTCAGCATTCCGTGTAACGCAGTTGATTCCATATTTATACATAGGGTTGCTTTCCAATTTCCTCATTGCTGGGCAAAGAAAATCACACAGTGTGGATATACACTCTAGCCTGATTTATACATCTGTTCAACAGGATAATGTATGCTGCTTCCTTCAATTTTCTCACTCTCCAGCGATGTTCCCTATCTATTATTCGAACTTCATTCCAGAGAGGATAACGTGACTTCTCTCTGGAATTAAGTTCGAACAATCCTTGGAATGATAATGACACTACTCAAAATTATAGACAGTAACTTATAGAA
>VCCN01000192.1:1365071-1403360 GCA_006491835.1 Architeuthis dux | reverse complement strand
ACTACACCAAAGTCTTCATACCTCCCCCAACCTTCATAGAAACATCTTTATAAATAACAAAGTTATTCAATTTTAAATTAAAAAGGTTACCCACTTTTAAAACACGGACGTTTTCAAATGCCAGAGACAAAAATAAAAAAATCATTTTACAGCCCTAGGAATTCTGAAGTGGTTACTCATTTGGAACTAACCCAACAGAATGTTGCTTAACGTCGTACACTCAGACATAACATTTTTTTATATAAGGGAAGCAATTGGGTAATTTAGATTGTCTCCCTTCAAACTATCGCCATAAAAACAGAAACCCGATCCTTTTAATTCATGCTCAGATACAATAAGCTAAAAAGCATCTATCTACATAATGAACAGTGTGATGTTTTGTTTGTAACAATGGACTCTTCCACTTAAATGAGTTCAGTAGTTTTTCTAAAAGGGGAAGAAAAAAAAATCTCAGAAATTTAAATATATCCATGAATTTTTTCACGGGGATGAACCTGTGTGTATGTGTATATATTGCGTCAAAATGTCATAATATAATGTCAACTATTTTATATAAGCATTATAGTTTGTCAACACTTGATACATATGCTGTATGTGCATATGGCTAAATGCAGCAACTTTCTTGCCCGATAGATTTCTCTCTCGTGTATGATTTGAAATATTCTCTAGATTGTCATGGATTTTTTTAAAAACACAATTAACATTTTCCTGAGTATTTCAGTGTAATATTCTGGCAAGGAAAAAAGCAAACAATGTTTTATTTTCAAGGCAAGCGGCCCTCCCTGCTTGGAAGAGCGGTGCAACAGTCTTCCTATTCCCATTTTCCTCCATTTGGTCTTGCGCCATACTAAGCTAAGTTCAATAAATATTAAATTTGAAAGAGTCAATGTAACCCTTCCTCACAAAAGTTCTCTTTTCTCCCCCTAATTCTGGACCCAATAAGTGATCAATACTGTTTTTGTTTTTAGGGGGACTTCAATTCAATACCACTGGCTACAATGCACGGTTTGGTTACTTAGAGAGGTCATATACAGAATCAGTCTTTTAGAATTATATAAATAGATGGAAATCAGATCATTATTATCGCAAACGAAGACCCCACACTATTGCAAAAAACATATTTGGAGTCCCATTAATACTAACTCAAAATTACATGGGGATATGTTGTGTGGTTCCCGAGATATGCTCTCATATACAGACGGACATTTGGTGAATTATAGTAGGATACTAGCATTCCAAGGGATACATGCAGCGTTGGGGGTAATCAATTACAAAATTGGAAAAAGGGGTGATCAATGAATAACTTACTTCTCTCGCCCTTTGTTGGGCTGTAACACTAAAGGTCTGATTTTCAAAAAACAAGTGGGCACAAACTAGTGGCCAATTTAGCATAAACTTACATTGCATATTGAACCCACCTCTAATATCCTATTTGGGGGCGGGGGTTTCCAAAAAAACATTTTCCCTACTCATTGAGTGTGTGTACAAAATTTCAAGTTTCTTCTATGAACAGTTAGGGCTGGGCGAAGACCGGATACATAGATAGCTATATATAAATGTCAGAACACATGAATAACCTAAACCCAGCAATAAACCAGTGTTGTGTGTAGCAGTGATTAATAATTGGACACCAAATGTCTGACCAGGCCAAACAGGCAGTGTACACTTTCCAACTGAATTATATTTTCTACTTTTCCAGTTCATATCTGAATAGAATCAAAACGGTCCATTTTCATCTTTGCCACTTCTCACTTGGATCCCAATCTAGAATTGAACTTTAAAAATAAATAAACAATCACTAACAACAACATTGGGCCACAAGAACAAAAACTAGCAGGTTATGATTTCAATATTTATTTTAACAAATAACATGATTTCATAGTACCAAAACCACACATACTCCAAGCAGCAGAAATATTTATCCCTTGAACACACACACACACACACATACACTTCATTTGTTTCAGATGAACAAAGAAAAAGAAAGAAAAAAAAAAATTAAAATAATCATTTTTTTATCAGGTTTCATATTATGATACGTCCAAAATTATAATAAAAAAAAAAGTCATAGAAAAGAAAAACAAATATAAAAATAAATTAAACCCTTTCAAGACGAACCTATTCAGGTGCATAATGCCTGAATTGAAATGTCCCAGTAAACTTCTATAAGAGATCTACAGGACATATATATCCCAGCAGTCATAGAAACCTTGGTATATATATGTCCCAGCAGCCTCAAAAGGGTTAATGAAATTTAATAAAAGTAGAAAATATCCATAAAATTAATGCAGGGGATGTTTCCAGCTTGTGTAAAATATGTCTAAATGTTTAATGACAATTTCTTCACACATATAAAAGATTGTACTGTTGGAAAGAAATCTTTCTGCTTTAAGCGCTCTTATAAAAATTTCTCACTTTTTAAATTTGTTTCCTACAAGCCCAAAAAGACAAATTTGGAAGTGTTCTTAATAAGGTGCATTCATAATATGAAACATGGTAAAATAAATTAATCAAAAATAATGGTATCATCATACATACAGCAATTGCAAAGTATCCTAAACATTTCAAAAAGTTTATTTTAACAGACTTATACGCCTTCAAATTGACAGATCTTGGACCAAAGATTTCTGATTTCTGTACATAACTTCTCAATGTTCGATCTTCTTTCAAATATTTATTTTGATTTGTTGAATTTTTTAATCTTTGGTCCAAATTCTGTCAATTTTGAGGCTGTATAAGGATCTTAAAATTAACTTTTTCAAAAGTATTGGATACTTTTTGCATTCACCATACATACACATACAAACATCCGTACAATCGTTAGCCAATATAGAAAAATATAACATTGTTGTCTGCAGTTGGGGTACAGATGGAAGGTTGTATTGTACAGTGTGGTAGGCAAACACAAGACAAGCATACTTAAACAATCCCTGGATACATACATACGATGCATGATTCATACATACAATTAGGCAGGCAGATGCACAGGCAGGCAGACATCCATTCAGACAAGTTTAGAATGTTCTAGTACTACCTAAGATTAGGTAGTGGGATTGTGTATATAGATTCATTGTCACTTCCGCACAACAAAATATCATCTTCAATGTCCAAGGAATTCACAGAAAGTCCACCGCCACAGCTGTCCAACAAGGCTACAATGTCAATTTTGTGTCGAGCTACATCAGCTGCCAGCCAGGGGCTAGCGTTGGAAATTTTGGTTAATTGACTGCTGGCACCAGCACCAAAAGACATTGAGTGGTTTCCAATGCCTGCAAAATAATAAAAATAATATAAAATAATATAAAATAATATATCATAATCTGAATAGGAATTATTGGAGGTTAAATAAAATATATATATAACACAGCATTCAGCTACACTTTGGCACAGAGAATTCTACACTATGGAAAGTACATGCTATAAAGTGATGATTAGTGTAATAGTTACAAACCCACTAGCAGTGGCTTTTTATACAGTGCATTTCACTGGATGGCCTTGTGTCTAAGTTGGCTTTAATCAACAAATGCTTAACTAGCATTACAAGGGAAATTATGACCCACCACCACCTATATATGCTGTGTTGGGGGTGATCAATTAAAAAGTTGGGCTATGATCACTAAAAAATGTCTGAATTTTCAAAAAACAAGTTTGCTCAAACTAGTGACCAATTTAGCATAAGCTTACATTGCATATTTGAAATAGCATCATTAAACAATATTTATAGTTAACCCAACAGTGACTATTATGAAGGCTGTTTTAGTCAATTTACACACTAAATATGTACTTCATGTAAGACAATAAAATATTTAGATTTTTTTCCCTATATTATTACAAAGTTTTCAAAGCTATTGCGATCTGCACCCCTACACGAAAATAGCTTTATTTCAATTATTTGTAGAAAATATTTTATATATGTTAATTTGTTTTAAAGTAACATTTCGTTGTTAAACAGTTTCAAAGTTGTTTTTGACTTTGAGCATCTTATTGAACATAAGACAGACCATATTAACTTGAAGGCAGAGTCTCAATTAAAACACTGACAGAAAAATGTGAAAGAATCAACAGCAGAAACTAGAGACAAAATTTCAAACACCAATAAACAAGGGAGGCAACTTTTGATACTTTGATCAAAGCCTTTCAATCAAGTTTTAAACAATTGGAATGAGACAACAGAGCCTTTAAAACGGAGTTGAACTGGTTTCTCATGTAAAAGGTAACTATCAAAACAAAAAGGAGGAACATTAAATAGTTAATATCTATTGAATATTAATTTGATGAATACTTTCTTTTATAAAATAATTATCCATACAATACTGACCAAGAGATGTTGCTGATGTTAGCAAAGTGTCTCCACAAGTAAATGGCTTATAAAGTTCAATTATTAGACAGATCCTGGTATGACAAAGTGGTTAGAGACAGGTTAACAGTTGATGAATCATAGGTTCAATCATATGGGAAATAGTACTGAATGTATCCCTAGACCTTCCTTCATTTTTTTCTTTGAGTCCAACAGTTACCAAGCAATTTTGGTTTATTTAATAGTGTGACATTATTGCTATGGCGGCACTTCATGTCTAAGTTATCAGTGTCTGAGTGAAAACTGTTTCTTGGAAAAACAATTTATACTTAATATATTATAGATTGCATGATTCATTTTCATACTGAACCCCTGCTGGTTAACATAACATGCAACCTATTCATTTTTTCTTTTGGCCTGTCACTATCAAAATGAGCATTCCTTCTGGGTGAAGCTTCAACATATACTGGACAAGTGTCAACCAAGCAAAAAAAAAAGAGAGAATGAAGATGGAGTTGGATTATCTTTATTCACTTGGATTTGCTGTCACCTTCAGCATTGCTCCATTCAGTGGTTTTCATTCAGGACTAAGAGATTGGATTTCAAGGGATAACATTCATACTACTATTACACCCGACATGTCATTATGTATGTTGGGTGCAAGTCTTCACAGTGGTTGAAAAGGGGAAGCAATGAATATATAAAGAGAAGGGGAAAAGGGGATAAAATGATGTAGGAACATTTATTGCTTATGTGAAAGAATGAAATATTTTTATCAAATTTCTTTTTTGATGTTTATCTCTAGTGACCATAAAACAGAACTCCAATTAAATAACCTCAGCACTTGTATATAACGTTTTTTTTTGTGTATTAACCCAGTTGTATGTAAGCTTTGTTGCTGAGTAGAAATACTTTCAGTTTGTTATTGATATTTTAATATTTTTAAAGTACCATGAAACATAATCACTTACCGTATTTGCATCATCACAAATGAATGAAAATGCTGTCAGATAAATTTTGGAGTTATAGCCCTTAGTCTTCTGAGTGACTTTTTGGGAGCATTAATCATATATACATGAAGTGTTCCTTCTAGTCGAGTATGACAATGACTCAGAACATAAAACAGAAGAAACAGTTTTCACTCAGACACTGATAACTTTGACCTGAAGTGCCGCCATAGCAATAATGTCACACTATTAAATAAACCAAAATGGCTTGGTTGGGCTCAAAAAGAAAGAAAAAAGAATTTTAAATGAAGGAAGGTATAGTAATATATTCAGTAATATTTCCCAACCAGTTAATATCAGTTTTGTGAAATTTTCAAATGTAGAAGAAATATTTTTAAAAATAAGCAAAAGTTTTCTTCACCTGTTGGGGTACCTGGATAAGTAGAAGATGTGTTCGTGGATGCATCCCAATGCCATAATGAACCATCCTCTGAACATGTGAAGAGATGATTTGGGTAATTTGGATGGAATTTCACTTCCCACACTGAATGAAAAAGAAATGCAAATTGATAACAATCAAATGGAGAAACAACATCTAAACTGTCTCCTTCAACTTATTACAGTTGACATGGAAAGTAACTGACTAAATCTAAAATTCATTGATAAAACGTGATTCTTACTTGGTCCTGAATGGCCTTCTAATAATGTGACGGGTGTTTGTTGTTGACGGAGATCCCAGAGGCACAGAGTTCCTTCTACAGCACCAGTGGCAACAATATGTTGCTGGCTGGGATGTTTGTCTACACACATCAAGGCAATATGCTCACCACTTCTGCAATTTGAAAAAAAAAAAAAAAAAAAAAAAAAAAAAAATTCTGATTAGTTAGGGGATCCATATTGTTTCCTCGGAGAACAACCGCTACTCAAACTGATTTTTTCTTTTGAATTTCAGACATTTTCCCTTAAAATCTAACCAGATTTTATAAAGCAAAAATGCCAAACTTAGAATGAATTAATGACACTAAATCAAATTTTTGCTATGACAAAATATCGAGTCATTATAGTAGACATCCTGATTAAGCACAAACCATTGTCAGAGTAAGGTTGAGTTATTGGAAATTTCTTTTGGGATTTGCATTTAATATTCACAAGACCAACAATGCAGCATTGTTTTCAGTCAATTTTGAACAACAAAGATTTTATTAACAATGGAAAATTCAACATGTTCATAAGCATGGGGAATCTTTATGTGCCCAAATCATTTCATGTGTTACAATAGCCAGAATTATCATTGAAATATGATTATACTTGTTCAAATATTTTTGCCAAACAAGAAAGTTTGTTTAAAATTACCATCAACCTTTTTGTTTTGTCTGATGAAAATAGCTTATACAGTACCTGTCATAAGTATTTGAACAAACAACCATTTTACTAATCACTTGGGTTTGAATGTTAAAACTAAGAACATTACGCAAGAACCACATTTTTTGCAATCAACATAACAAGACATGCATTTAGTCACGTTTTGTAGTTCTGAATGCTAAATTTCTTGAAAATGTTTTTTTTAAGAATTAAATGGAAAAAAAAGCAAGTTTTTTGTTTCTTCTAAAATCTTCAGAATTTTTCAAGGAGATTAAAAAAGTGAACTCACATTGCTATATTTTTTCTTACTGCTAATGACATTTTTATAATTCAAAATTACTCAAACTTGACTTTTAAATGTTTAAACAAATATAGCTTTAAAACGAAATTTGAGAACATATCTGTAATTTGATGAAACTAAATATGAACACACAGAAGTATTATCTAATGTCACATAGTTTAGAATATATTTGTACTTACAGTGATAAGGTCTGTGGGGTTTCGTGAGGGTTATGACGGAGGTCAAATATTTTTAATTGTCCGGTTGAATTAGTAGTTAATATTTCATTTTGTCGCAAAAAAATCAAACTGTTTACTGTACAACTGTCTGCCTTTTCTGAAAAGTAAATTTGAATAGATTAGTTCATTTGATAAAAACAAAACAAAAATGTTTAAATTGTAAAAATAAATATTCCAGACTCAACTTTAAGTAGTGAATTTAATTAAAAAATAAAACAATTTTTTTTAAAAATCATGTATCAAGCAAAAGCTTTTCTACAATATAGAAAGAGGCTTTCACAACATTTAGTATCAACAACAAAGATTAAAACTCAAATAGTGAAACGTTTTAAACCATCAAAAATTATTGAAACAGTATGAGTATATCAAATGATAATCACATGAAATTAAGTTACTGAACCTGTTTGCAGTTTTGGTAAAACCTAAACCTGAACCATTATCATTGGGATTTCAATCTAAAATGTCACTGGGAAACTTAACACTTTCACCGGCAATGTTTTTTTTTTTGTGCTTAACAGGTAAAGGTATTGAAAACATTAACATCCTTTGGCACTGAACATGTTAAGTTACGGTTGAAAAGCTTTGAAAAAAATCTTTTTAATAGAACAAAAAAAAATTTTTTAATTATCAGTTCGCCAACATAAATTTTCTAAATTTGAAAGAAAATGTTTTATTTGGAATTAAAAAAAAACCATTACACCCATTCTTTTTCAAAGCCCACTCCCACACTGTCCAAAATAAATAATTAAATTATTTTTTAAAAAAAATAAGGTGATACAAATTTCCAGCAATTCTGAGTCAAATCCAGGTATTAGACATAAAATTTCAATCTAGTAGTTTGATGCTCACTGAATACTCCACACTTGTGGCCCTGTGCCAGACTAAGCTAAGCTTTGTAAAAGTCTATCAACTAATATCCTTAAATAAATGTCTATACTGTTAGGAAGGACAGTGGCATCAGACACATGCAAGTATAAGGGCAGCAAATTAAATTTATAATACAATCTACATCGGCAGTTCTTAACCTTTTTTTGTCCATGCACCCTTTTGACCATATTTTAGAATGTCATTCTCCACTCTCAAGATGACTCAAAAAATGCATTCCAAATAATATGCATATAATATTGAAAATCTTTTATTTATATTAACACTTGGATTATTTTCATAAAAGAAAGTAGTTTAACTATACTAGCAGTGCCAAAAGATCAATTATCCAACAGTTTGAATCTGCCAAACTGATCTCCCCCCGCCCCCTGAAACCCTAAATACCCACCACCCCCTGAGGAGAAATTCCCCCTTGATTGAGAACTTCTGATCTACATCTATCTGTTGTTCTAAATTCAGAAATCAAACCAATTACTTGTCCAAACACTACAAAAATTGAATAAATTCATTAAACTATAGTGAGCATGTTCTCGACATGACCAAGAAGGGAATAACCTCAGTCCGACCCCCTTCCCAAAATCTAAATGTTATTTCATCACTGTAGCTGGAAAGAGTGTTCTTTTATATTGTAAAGTGCCAATTTGCAGGGTCCTTGCATTTATTTTTGAATTTGTTTCAAATCATTGTCTGAACTATGACGTGCCGGAAACTTTTCAGCACCCCCTCGTAGTAAACTGTCTCATTTTGATCTTATTCGGAAACTTAAAAATACTTTTAATTCTTTTCAAATTGATAAATGAAAGCAGAAGAAAAATAGTTCCACAAGCCATTGTAAATAGTGAATGTATAGAATATTACTTACCAATTAATTTGTTGATCTGTTTGTTTTCAATGTTAAGTACACATATTCGCCCATCTTCACCACCAGTTACCAATAAGTCATCTCGGCTGGTAATACACGTACATGGACAAGGGAGGGCACCATAATAATGGACCATGTCCCATTCTCGCAGGCACTCAATTGTCTAAAGATTTTTAAAAACACACAAAAATTCACATTTAGTATCAGTCAGTTATTCCTTTTCATTTTAAAAATTTAACAGGTCAAAAAACTTTATATATTTGTCTAATCTAAAAGATGTAAATCCAGTCTGTAAAAGTTGAAAAACTCGTTTATCACAAAATTCACCATGTAAACGGAGACATCTTTATTATTAAGAAATAAACGAATTCATTTTTCTTTGTTTTTTCATTAGGTTACATTTTGAAACAATATAGTGAATTAATAAATAGCAATTTGGTAAGCAACAAAGTATCATTTAGTTGTCAAGGCTACTATACCAACCACCACTAATACTCTCAGCTCAGTTGCTACCATGTGGCGTGTCATGTGAGACAATGATTTTGGCCTCATTTCTCGAATGATCCATGGAGACCAAGGCATTATTTGTAGCAATTCTGGGTTTTTACGTGGTGTGAGGTCTAGCTCGACACCCAAAATGGACTGCCTTAAAGGCTAAAGCCCTGCTATTTTACCCATAGCTGGGAGGAGAAGTGGATTTATGCCTTTCCCAAGGACATTTGTGCAAAGTGAATGCAAACTGTCCAAACCAGAGTTTGAATTCTGGTTTGCAAATTCCATACCGTTAACCGTTGGGCCACCCACACCTCCAACTAATACTACTGCAGTCATTATGATGTGGGTTAGCAAAGTGAAAAGGTACAAACTGCAATTTATGGGGAATCTGACGTCAACTACATTTTTAAATAGAAAGAATGCGGGGGAATTGAACATTGGACTTGACTTAATAAACGTACATAAAGATCTGAACTCAAGTGCAGTGTTGCCGATTTAGCATGTTTCGCGCTAGATTCAGCGGGTTTCTGGCAGTGCAAAAAGCGTTAAATTAGCACATATCTTTTTAGTGTCTTTTTGACAATTTTTGTAAAATTTAGAGCTTTTTAGCAGTTAAACTAGTGTGAAAATATTTTTTTGAGTTGGCAACACTGCTCAAGTTTAGTAAATACCTCTACGAAGGAAATGTAGGTAATTCTTACCTGTGTACTTTGGTTGTGTCTGAATACTTTGACAGAACCCGTAGAAGAGGAAGACACAATCAGTTCTTGATTGAAGTACTGAAAAAGAGAATATAACAACACAAATGAAAATAAAATGAAACACATGAACAGGTCTGCTTAGTCACTCAATAGAAACAGTCAAGTGACCAACGTCTTTCAAGAGCATGCCGTGTTGGGGTGATCAATTAAAAGATCGGAAAAAGGGGTGATCAATGAATAAGTTATTTCTCTCACATTGTCAGATCACTAAAAAGTCAAAATTTTCCAAAAAAAAAAAAAAAACAAAACAAAAAAAACAAGCATGAACGCAGCCAGACACAAACTAAGGGACCCATTTAGCATAAACTTACATTGTAAATTGGTCCCCCCCCCCCTGCCCGCTAAAAACCTAGGATGTGGGACGTTTTTTCTAGATATAATAAGGAGTAAATGTTTAAATTTTCAGCTCTCTAGCTCCACTGGTGTAGCCTGTATGCTCAATAGATAGCTAGCCAGCCCCACTTAAAAACTGAAGAAACCCATTTTCACAGTTTCTAATAATTCAGTTAGCTGCTTTTGAGGAATGCTATTCACAGAAAGTACAACTGCTGTATTCTCTGAAACAATTTTAGACTTCATCACCACCACCACCAATGGTTTAGTTTATTCATGTGTTCACACATTTATATGCATCTATCTAGACTTTGCCCAGCCCTAACCGTTCATAGTCAAAACTTGAAATTTTGCAAGAAGAATTTGCACACACGCACCTCAATGATTACAGAAAATGCTTTTGTTTTTTGAAAATTTGACCACAATACCTATCTACAGAGAGTGTAGTACACACCTACACAAATATTTACACAGTATTCTACACGCCTACATAATGTGCGATATCACAGTGCTGCTTGGTAAATTAATAATAGAATATGTTGCTGTTGACTTTCTTTTTTTTTTTTGCCAATGACAGACTTTAATACTCAAAATACTATACCGGCCACCAAAATGTAAAAACGCCCACCATTTTATGCACAATTGCCCACCGCCCACCCAAACGTTAAAATCAACCAAGTTCAGAAACCCTGCTATGGAGGTATGGGATGGGGTGGGATCTCCATTCAGCCATAAACATACCCTGATATGTTATTGGAGAATCTTTCTCCAAGAAGAGAGAGTTTACATTATCATGGGAGATATTTACACTGAATGTTGCAGATACTAGCTGGACTTTTTTTCCTTTTCACTCATTTTCTTCTAAACAACATGGTACTAAAATCGAAACTCCATACCTGTCAAAACTAGGCTAAAATCAGAGCTGCTTATAATGCTATTGTAAACATTTAGACCAGGTGGGTGTAACTAGACTGAGACAGGAGCTTTTGATTTAACCCTTTGAACCCGTAAGCTCGATATTCGGGCTGAGTGCTATTTCATTATACACTGTAAGCCCATTTGACGACAAAGGTGACACAACTCCCACCCTACCCCCACTAAGAAATATATTTGACTTATGCAGCAAACCAATTGTAAAATGAAATGAATTAGACAAAAACATTTCAATACTCAATGAACTAAACTAAGGCTATGGGTTGAAAGGGTTAAAATCAGAATTTTCCTTCTAAGTGAATTTGCGGCAATAAAAAAATCACTATACGATCAATTGGAATAATCCTTCATATCTCTGTTTTCAGATTCTAATCACTGAGCTATGCTTGCAAATACTTTTAATTATACCATTTGTAATGAACTTTAATAAAGCCAAACTCATGCCCTAGAGAAAGGCATGAATCCACTTCTCCCACTTGCTATGGGTAAATAGCAGGGCAGTTGGAGCCCTTTAACTCTGTAAGACAGTACATCTAAGAGACGGTTACTCTGACAAAAAAAAAAAAAAAAAAAAAAAAAAAAAAAAAAAACCTACAGCTTGCCAGCCGTCATAGCTGGTCCCGAGCCCAGGTAAAGGAAGGTTGGGCGTTGTGCTAGCAATACTGCCCCGTAAAAATTGCAACTGAAAGCGCAGCAGAATGCTTGCAGCCCTATGCTCCCCAAGGAATAAACAACTAAATACATACTATAAGTACATGCATTAAATACTTTAAAAAAATTTTATATAGAGAACAACAAATAGAAGTTTTAGCCTAAACACTAATATTAGGTGGGATTCAAAAGGAATTCTTTATTACAAATTGCTGCAACACAAAACTAGTGATCAATTGGCTTGTTTGAATGATGTTTTGGAATAGAAAAGAGAAAAGACCTTTTTTCTGTGCAAGGAACTCAACTGGTGACATTCGAACTTGAAAACTAATAAATTGGAGGAACTTTTGAAGGAAGATGCAGCATAAACAACACATGAATGTGCAGAAAATTAGAGGAGCTGAATAAGTCAATTGTAGTAGAACATCATTTAAAAGATTTAAGAAAAATTCAAAACTATGAAAATGAACTGATAGAAAGGAACATCAGTCAGTGTTTAAACACTTGTCATCCTCTTTTTGTTCAACACTGAAAAATGTCATTTTTGGACAAGAGACTCATGATGAAACATGGATTTATTATGTGAATCCAAAACCGTCAAAAATGGAACGCATCATAAGGACTGATTTGACTGCTAAAGAAGCTAACATTTTTTTTTACTTTCATACTAAGTTGGTACGGCAACTTTTTTGTTTTAATAAAAAACATTTTATTTTTTTTTATAAAGTATTGTAAACCATTTTTATTAATTTTTGACTACATTCATCATAATTTTTAGTTTGTTTAATCACAATTTCAGCAGTGTTATTGTTTTGGTTTTAGTAAAAAAGCAATTCTAAACCATTTTTATTAATTTTTAACTATTTACCTTCATCTTATTTTTTTTTAATTACAATTCAATTGGTGTTAGTAAAAAAAAAAAAAGCTATTATTATGAATCATTTTAGTGATTTTTTTTTTTTTTAAAACTACTAAAAATTAAGATGAGGGTAAGTAACAGTCAAAAATTAATTTTTTTACAATACTTAATTTAATAAAAAAAAATAAAAAAATCAATTTTTACTAAAACTCAAACAGTCATTGCCATCCTAGCTTAGTACGAAAGTAAAAAAACATTAGCTTCTTTAGCAGTGATCAGTCGTTGCGATCCATTTTTGACGATTAAGTCATTGCCAAAAAAAAAAAAAAAAAAGAAAGGGAACTTTTGCATCAACCTACTACACTGAAAGAAAAAAAAAATGTAATAAATATATTGTAGAGGGGAAGACTAAACAGGTGTTTGTCACTCAAAGTACAAAGCAATCTGATTATGCTATTTGGGAAGGAAAAAAGAAAATAATCCAAACAGCAAAAAGTGTTTGAAACACTAACAGTGCTTTATCTTTTTTGTTTCTTTTTTCCAACAAAGTAGAATAGCATTCCAAACCTTTTAAAATTCAATTAGTGTCAACCAGTCAAAAAAAACAAAAAAAAAAAAAAAAAAAAAAAAAAAACAAACACAGACTTGACAATTGGGCCATTTTTAGACATGGGCTTATATCTTGGTTTCGTATACCTTGAAAATTTAGAATATTTTGTATTGAAAGGAAAGGAGCCTGCATCAGAATTTGAATGCTCTTCTTTTTTTTTAAATTTACAGGCCAGACCAAGCAAACAAAAATTAGACAAAAAATAAATAAACATCATAATATTTATATTAGGATAAACACATTATAGACAAGTAAATTACTGACATAATAGCAGTGGGAGCAAAGACTTAAATTTATATAATGTATCATATTTGTTCAGGGTTATACTTTTTATACCCCTCCAGCATCTAGGGGATATATCTCCTTTTGTCAAATAAAGATATTTTTCATTTAATTTTATCCGATGAAATATTATAAATCATTATTAATTTTTAAGGCTACTTTTTACTTACAGCTTGATTTTTTAGTTGTTTTTTTTATTCTTTTAGCCGGCTTGAATAAAAGTTATAAAAAAAAAAAAAAAGATAAAGAAATAAATTAAAAAAACTTCCCTTTTCACAGATTTATTCATTTTTCAGCACCTAAAGCTTTGAAAATCTAAGGTAATGTTTTTATGCACAAAAGATTTTAGATTTATTATTATCTTTTGTGCATAAAAACATTACCTTAGATTTTCAAAGATTTAAATGGGTGTGGAAAAATAATAAATCTGTGAAAAGGGAAGTTAAAAAATCTTTTTTAAAAACTAAGTAAAAAGTAGTCATAAAAATTATCGGTTAAAATTAAATGAAAAATATATTTATTTGACAAAAGGAGATATCACCCCTAGAAGCCAGAAGGGTACAAAAGTATATCCATAGTTTATTTTTTGTTACAAAATCTTCAAAATATACATTGTTAAAATTTTCATAATTAGCATTAGTGACAGGAAATGTTTTTGTAATCTGACAATTTTTTTAATTTGAACCATTTAGTGATCACTGCCCACCAGCAGTTTAATTTCCAAGGTAAAAAGAAACATATATAGGTGACAGCGATTCATAATTTCCCTTGGAATATTAGTCTAATGTCAATTTATTTTTCAATTCAAACAGTAAACTCTAATAAAGTGTGTGACTAATTTTGCAATTGCATATGCTAGAGAGGAATTGAGAACTTGTAAACAGATTCTGTTTGAATTAATTATTCAATCACTAAATACATTTAAGCAACATTTCTTTCAAGGCAAATAGCAAATGTGTGTAGGAGTGTCAAGTCAATTAACTGCAATAACAAATTAAATATAATTAGTTGTTCTAACTATGCATTTTGCTTATAGGGTGCACAGTAGAATGAAGTGAGCTATTCATCAATAGTTGCTGGACCTGTGGAAATTCCACGGGTGATGACAATTAGGACATCCTCATTGCTCTCACATATATACTTCTGCAATTTAAGTATACAATTTTGTTAATTTATTACCTATGGAATGTATCTATATTAACTAACATGCAAAGGCAAAGGAAACTAATATTTTTTTTTTTTTTTGCTGTGGTCTACTTAATTTTTAGGCTTCAGAAGGAGGAGTCCCTTTTGCTTACCATTCAAACACAAGAATCCTCTTCCATTCTTATCCTTGTTCATTGCAAGGGTGGGTGGGGATCGAGAGGAGAAAGGATGAAAGATACAAGGAGAATGAATAATCATCAGAAACAAGCAGAATAATAATATAATTTTGTTGTGAGCGTACAAAAGGAGGCGGGGCTCAAAGTTGCTTTTGAAACAGCAAAGTTAGCAAATGCCAGGATTCCTGCCTACTGTTAATAAAAAGAATATGTGCAAATCAAGCCTTTAAACCATTCTAAAAGGCTGCCATTTAAGTTTTAACTAGTAATATACCTGAATATCACTCCGGTCAGATATCCGGGATCGGATTCACTAAAAAATTATCATTGCCACATGTCATGTATGGACAAAAATTTCTGCGTGAAATCGACAAGTGAGAAATTCTTTTAAATCTGGGAAAAATCAGCATATTATTCAATTTGAATAAAATTTTCAATACTTATTTATTAAAGGGCGAATATTTAAAAAATAATTTTCCATTCCAAATTTCAGAGAACAATTTTTTTCCTGATTAGTTTGATGATGTATCTATTTTATATAATCATGCTTTCGTTGATTTTTTTACAAATTTTACAGATATATCCCTGGAGATACTAATTATGTTTACATTTCTTAGAATAATATCCAGGAACTGCTGGAACGGAACTCTTACTTTGGGATTTTTTAAATTCAGGAAAATTAAATGAAACAATTTTGGGGGGAAATTTTTTAGTTATATTTGATTAATTATCATTCAGGCTTTTGATCTGTGAAAAAAAATATTTTTCACTCAATATCATTTTTTAAAAATATTTTTCATCATTTTTATCGATTTATTCCGATAGCTTAAAAACATGCATTTAAAAAAAATTTATATTCTATGTCTTGGTTCAACTGAAACTTATATAAAAAATATTATAACAAGATATTAAATATAGTGAAATAATGAAAAAATATTTACCACCTGTATTTTTAATATATTTTACTGTTTTTTTGTTTATGTAAATTGACTGTTATTTTAAATTATGGGAGCTGCAGGCGATAACATGCCTTTTTTTGCACAGCGCAGCTGTTGTGCATTTTAATCGTTTATTTTTTTCCACTCAAATATATGTGTACTGCATTGTCTACCATACATTTTATTTTTTTAAATCAGATGTCGCTTACACGCTTGAAATGTTTTTTCATTTTTGTTCTACCACATGTGAATCCAGTGCCGAATATCCAATCAGATTGATATTCTGGTACATCAATAGTATTAACTTTCTTGTATAAAATACTTCAAACATTCATTAAAAAGAGAAAGAAAAATGAATATATAAAAAGCCTTCTCACAATATGGTATTATTCAATCAGATATACCTTAAGGTCAGTAACATCCCCTGGATGTTTAATACTGGCAAGTAATCGTGGTTCCATGTCCACTGCAGTGTCTTCCATATCAAGTGCATAGATTTCATCTTCCAAATCGTTCTGGCCGACACTCCAGACAGACAACTGACGTTCCTATGGAGGGAAAAACAAAAATACAAGAGTAATGCTATATTCTTCACAAGAAAAAAGAAAAAAAAAGTGGGGGGGGGAATAAATGCAGAAATAACAGATCAAAACTGACACTAGCATTATTTGTAGCAATGAAAAATATCCCAGAAAGCTGAACACAATTTATAGTCACGACAGGTGGTACATGTATCACCTGTCACACAAGTTTAACAACGTCAAAGGCCACACTGGTTTCAATTACTTTTAACTAATATATATTACACTACCATTGTTTTAAAGATTTTCTGAAATTATCAATTTAAGCAAAAACAGATTTTTATATATTACATAACAATGTTTAGATTTGACTGGACATCTAAAAGAATAACATTTTTTTAAAAAGACAAGATTATGTTATTAATATTAAAGCTTTAACATAATTAAAATAAAAATTCCAGGATATTATCCCAAGCAGAAAATAAGTGTTTAGAAGTGTATGCATACACACACAAGTCATCAAAAATGACAGGATTATTTAGTGGAGTCAGAGGAATTTGGGGTTACTGGAGTCGGAGTAAGAAAAGTTTTACTGACTAGAGTTGGCATCGGTAAAAATATACTGACTCCAACTCCGAGTAAATGTAAATGGTAACATTACTACTTGAAAACCGATTTATTGAGCTGGTTTTCAAGCTACTTCCTGTGGAAGACCTGCCTGAATGTAAATAAACCTTCTGCAAAACCTTAAAAAATTGATTAACAGAAGTCTTATGGATTAAAAGCACAAAAAATTACTTGAAAAATGTGTAAACCTTGGTTATACGGATGTAAATGGTACTTAAACACAGTATGGCGTTCAAAAGATGATTCATATGACTTTCAAGATGTTGGCATTGAATAAAAAAAAATCTTTTAAAGGACCACTCTGTCTGTACCCGCAGTCATTATGGAGAACGTATTGTCATGGACGACTGCCACCGACACACGCTGGAAAAGCCAGCTGGTCTCACGCGGTTTGTCATGGCATTAAGCAGCCATCGAGTCCCCTTTTAATAATGTCGTTGAGGGCGATGTGGCGAGGAGGGAAACCCGTGCGGAGGCGACATGAGAGGGAGTGGAGACCGAACTGGTCGATGGTTGCGCCACAGCGGCAGCGGTGAGGTTTGCAGATGTGAAGACCAAGACGAAGAGCAACGCCAATGCAGACAGTCATTGTCTACAAGAGTGCCGGCAGAAGGTAGTGGTAAGGCATTTAGCTAGGCCCCGCTGTGTGGCTGCTTAGACATGCCATTTGACGCAGGACGAGAGAGGTAAGAAGGTGCACATAATGTCGTCCCATTTGTACTGTTTGGCTGTGGCATCTCAAGACCGGCCGAGTCCAGTGATGATGGGCTCTCGTGTAAGCACTGTCAACATTAGGTTCGTTGGTGTTTTGGAGAAGTTTGTGAACGAGTGGGCGGCAGGGGGCCAGTGAAGATTGGTAAGCTGGAGAACTGAGGCCAAATCCACCGTATTGATGCTTTAAAATCTGCCAGTTGACTAATCTTGCGGTAGCAAGGGGCACTGCCGATTTTTGATAGGAACTACAGTGTGGAGGTCGTGATCAATGACGTTGGCCGGTCCTCTTAGGGTGGCATCATCTAGATACCAGATGTTGAGGGGGGAATGTAGCAAACAGTCTACACCAAGCTAAAACAGTAGCGGACACTGTGGGTCGCCCTGCTGAACTCCAGTGGCAGAAGGGATAATTTTTTCCGCATGTGAGTAGCATGCTGGGTGTCCCGTACGAAAGATGTGTGAGTGGGTATATGGCGGGGGCGTGCCCAAATTGAACTGGCCTCAGTTATTGGCTGAGCTCTCTAATAGCATGTCTACACAAGACATTACCTACCGCAATAGGTCGGACTCCACCTTCCTCAAAGATGTCAGGTTGGATGAAAAAAAGAACTTGTGCGAAAGGTATGATTTCACCTTGCAGAAACTTGTAAGTGATAGCCTGAAACGCTGTCCTGCTTCAGCCATGAGGATAGATGTCAAATCCTTTAAATGGCCCTGACAGAGACCATCTATGCCTCTGCTGCTGCTCATTGGGAACAACTTCAATGCAGCGATATTTGCCTCGCTCACCGTGATCACGAGTGAGATGTCTGTTGGTAATGCAGGAATTGATCGGAGGTCCAACGGTGAGGAAGGATGATTTAATCTTAATACTCCCACAATGTCTTCTGTGGGGTACAAGACCCTATCGTACGGACAGTGGAGGAGACATCACCCTCGATGAGCTTGGCGTTGACACGTCTGCGCAGGCGACTGTCCTCATCTATGTTATCCGCCAAGGAGTCACAGGCACGACTTTGGCTGTTGGCAATACTAGACACAGCAGGCATCATTGACTGGTTGAAGGCTTCGATTCTGTTCTTTACTACTGTCGCCAGATATGGGCCACCTCCTTCGTTGTCCCTGGAGTTCTTGACAGGTAGACCTAGGGCTAGAACAGCAAAACCATGCAGATGCTCCCAGTTGCTGGGACAATTGTTGTTCAGGGCAGCATCAATGGTGGTGGAGAGGGCATCAGCAGCTACGATGTGAGCAGCTTTTGGAATCTTCAAGGAGGATCCTCAGAGTCATCCAGAGTCGGGTTGTGTTTACAAGTGATTGTTCTGCATTGAGGGTTGACCTATCTTCCATGTGGCGCAGCATTGGAGGCTCAGAACTTGGAATAGCCAACACGCAGCTTCTGCACTTCTATGATGGCAGGGACAGCAAAGCTCGCTTTGTCAAACCCACGCAAGACAAGTGAAAATAGCTCAGACATTCTGAGAATTTTCTGCCCTTCTTCCTTGTATTATCTATCAAGCAACTTTTGCTGCTGGTTGGCATGTGGAGAAATGGAGACAGTTGGGGTTGACTGCATGGTCGTATATTATAAATGTGTAAATAAGGGATGAAGAAAATTTAAAACACAGTATTAAAAATATATTCTTTATTAAAAAGTATAATTAAATAACATTCATCATCAACACAATAATGAAGTTAAAAAGCCTGTTTTTTGTTCTTTAATATTAATTATAAAAAATTCTTAAAAAAAAAAAAAAAAAAAAAAAAAAAAAAAAAAAAAAAAAAAAGGAGAAAGCAAAACATTTGAACATTTTCGCAACTTGAATTCGTCTACGTGCATTAACAGTGCATCCGACGCGTGCCAAACTAATGTGTTGTAATGTGAGGTTGTAAAATATGGTAGTTAAACACAGAAAGACTGCAAAATTTTTTGGATCAAATTTGTTTTACATATATAAACAGAGAAAAACAAGCTGTTTCGTAGATTATGAATCAATTTTTTTTTCTAAATAAAAATAATTTTTTGTCAAGATATTTTGTCTTTACCAAATATCGACAATACCACATGAATTAAATTAATTTTGGAAATTACAAAGATTTTGCAATAAACCAGCTGATAACAACAAACATGTAAGCAAACACATCACCCTGCTCATGATTAAATAGGATGATGATTAAAATTAAGATTGAAAATTTTGGTTTTGAAAATGAACCATCAACAAATGGTTGTGTGTCTGGAGTATTTCCTCATACTAGGAAGAATTAATGTATGGATTTTTTAATATTTCTAAATATTCGTAATTTTTTTTTCTAGGATTGTAAAAAGGCCTTTTTAATTCAATAAAAACATTTAATTTTTCGAAGTACTGGAAATATCTTTTTGTTTTCATTTGCATCACATATAAAGACCGAAAGAAACAATTGAGAAATATTAACTTCTTCATCTCTTAAAAAAAAAAGTTACCTTTTTCAATTTCGTCTCCTGAACTATCAGATGTTTTTGGGGTTTTTTTTTAGAATTTAGTAACACTGGCAAAATATTTTACCATGTTTTTTAACATGAAAAAAATCAGTTTAAGTAGAAAATATATATAGTTATCAGGTAAAAAAAAGAAATCTTTAAAAAATTGCCTCATTAAAGAAATTTTTTTTTTTTTAAACTACACATGGGTGGCACAGTGTGTGCTAACAAGAAGCATTTTCAGTTGCCAACTCTAAAAATATTTTTGCTAGTTTGTCTGCCAAAAAGCACTCATTTTTTTTTAAATAGCCAAAAAAGACATTAAAAATGGTCAAATCTAGCCAATTTTAAAGTCAGAGGAGTCGGTGGTACCATAAATTGAGGAATCAATTGTTTTGTGTCCGACTCCACAGCGCTGATTATTTACACATGGATCAGCACTTATGCCTAAGATCAGAATGTAGTATCTGTGCAATCACATTGAAAAGTGTTGCACAAAAATTAATATTATTATAGAGTCCCCACAACAAATTTGTTTCACACTTATTAATGACTCTTCAGTTGGAAAATGATCTTAAAAATATATACCTGGTCTTATATATACCCTGAATTTTTTTAGTTCGTTTCCTACATCAGCGTTCTTAAATTTGAATTTCAAAATTATGCATATGGTTGGTCGTGGTTATTATTTTTTAAAGACATGCATATCCGGCTGTTTATAATGTTTTAAATTTGAAATTATAGAGGGTTATATGGAATATGAATTAATGTCACATAATTAACTTATTTAAATTAGATGTGATATTAGAAATACAAGCTATTTTAATTAATACCACATCATAATGACAATTTATTATTATCATGATGAGAATATATATATACACACACACAAAAGAATTAATGAAGGAATAAAAAACAATAATGATCTTTCATACATACACTCCTGGTTTGTCTTAAATTTATTCGTACATCCACACACACACACACACACAATCTTTATTTATACTTCAAAGTCACAAAATTTTGGAGATAAAATAAAGATGAAAAATTAAAAATGCAATTTGTAACTTCAAATTTAAAGCACTTTATGTTTATGTGGGTTGTGACTAGAAATTCTTAAAAGCTTCAAATAGCAATCATCTTAGAGAGCTGTTTAGTTACAAGCAGAAAGATCAGGTCATAACGTGTCTTCTTCAAAAAGAGCAGATAACAACTAGTTGGACATGTTACACAACTTTACAACTAGGCTTCAAAGACAGTCTTAATCTTTTTAACAACAAATGGAAACCTAAAAAGAATTTCAACAATTTGAAGGCGGCGAAACAAAGGCAATGCAAGTTTGAAGTAACATCTCAGTTCATTAGGCTTAGAGTTTTCTCTAAAGCAGACCTTACCAAACTTGTTGCATTGACGACACACTTACTAAAAATAAATTCTTTGCGACACATTGAGTTTTGTTAACCAAGCCAAATATATAAGTTCATTCCAGCAGTTCAACTAACCCAGGAAAAGTAGCTTTTGAAAGATATACAAAACTAGCATTCCAAATTATGTATCACTGCCACCTATATATATGCTTCTTTTTACCTTGTAAATAAAACAGTGGTGGTGGGCAGTGATCACTAAATAGTCCAAATTTTCAAAAAACAAGTGAGAATGCTGCTGGACACAAACTAAGGGATCGATTTGGCATAAACTTACATTGTAAATTGAACTCCCCACTAAAAACCTATTTAAAAAAAAAAAAAAATTAAATAAACCATTTTCCCTATACATTGAGTGTTGGCAAAATTTCAAGTTTCTATGAACGGTTAGGGCTGGGCAAAGTCTTGATACATATATACATATAAATGTCTGAATACATGAATAACCTACACCCAGCAACAGTAAAGCAGTGTTGTGGGTAGCAGTGATTAATTATACTTAATTTTGTGACACACCTAAAGATTATTGGCGACATACTAAAATGTTGTGACACAGTTTGGAAGGCTCTGCTCTAAAGAATCAATACACCATTAGCCACTAAAATCTCTAGTATGCATAGAATAATCCATCTAGTTACTGTTCAATATAGAGCATGAATATCTCTAAAGCATCTTGTGTTATCTATATTATAAGGATCCAATTTCTTTAGCACCTCATAGTCCAGTCTAGAGATAGAGTTTTCTGTACTTCTATCTATCAAGTCGAAGGCTCGAAATAAGCTCCAAGCTAAGAATGATTTTAAGATGTGCTCTCACAAATAGACCCACAGATCAAAGAGCCAGTAGCAAAAAAACAAGAACAGAGATCACATTGATGTGTATATCAGTTACAATAGCAAAAGTCTTATTTTTTGTAATAAATTAGAATTTCAAATGTGTCCCTAATTATTTTCACTTGCTTTCTTTGAGTAACAAATACATGGCAGCATCTATAGTTATAAAATTAAACTAATTCTTATTATTAAGCTAAATAAAGTTATTATTTGGAATTATTCTTTGTCGCAACTTAATAAATGGAAGTGGGGGGGGGGGGCTAGTAAACTTATTGACAAAATCCAGATGATCCTGAAAACCAAGATTGCATTCAATGAACCTACCAAGTAATAAATACACTTACCATAATGGAGAAATTGGAAAGTTAAGATAATAAATCAATGTTTTAGTCTAACCAAACCAATGGTCCTCAGAGTCCCAGGTCACATTCCTCCCCTTGTGATCCCAGGTTTCCTCAATTCCTCCCTCATTTTGAATTGTCATCTAGCAATTTTTTCACCATTATACATTCCTCCCGAGTGAAATTTCTCCCCAGCGAGCCAAGTGCTTCCCATTTGAGAACCACTGAACTAAACCAAGCTTTTAACTAACAAAAGTGAAAATTGTAAGTGGAAAAATGTTTTTCTGGTTAGAAATTTAAATAAGTCATGCATCAATCATAATACCTATCTTTTATATTAAAATTACTCTAAAAGTCAAATAAACAAACAAAAAACATTCAAATAGTTCTTCAGACAATTGAACTCTTTGCTGTTTATGTTGTTAACACGTTTCAGCCGATCCATTCTTCAACAGGTGTAATATCTGAACGCGATGTGGTAAACAGAAGTTTTTTTAATTTCAAAGGAGGTAACCCTTATAACATAGGATTCTGGTGTTTCTGAACGAGTTCAATCATCCGAAGAGCTATTTGAATGTTAATGACCCTTCTCAAAACTATAGAAAACAAAAAACAGTTCTTTCATTCATTTTCTCAAACAATTTTGCTAGGAATTTAGAAAGCTCATACCTTGCAAATGTATAAGCTGAGAATATAGAGTCCACTATATATATTGGTTGCCCACCATAGTTGTTTGTTACTACAGTATTAGTGATGTACCAGAATATCAATCCGGTCGGAGATCCAGCACCAGATTCACAAAAAATTATCACTGTGAATCCGGTGACGGATATCTGACCAGATTGATATTCCGGTACATCACTATACAGTATACAAAAACTTGTCATAGTTGCACACACAATCCTGTTCTGAATGCACATGAATGCGTGAGACAGAATGACAGCTCTGACTGAAATTGTTATCTTGAATGTTATTCCATTATTACTATAAGAATATTTCCCGACTGGGAAGATTTACCAGACATTTACCAGACAATCCCACTTAGTTTAAAATGTAGCAAATAGAAATTTATGTTCCTATTATGCGCATTCCATATATGCATGTTTGGAAAAGGCTGGACTTTATGGTGCGTGGAGCTGCCTGCCAATAATTTTCATGGAAAATAATTTTCCAGCTATCGTATGAAACTACAGCTTCATGATATTTCAGTTACTGGTCTTCAGTGTTGCCAATTTAGACATTTTAAATCTAAATTTAGATAATTCTAAAAAGCAGAAGTCAAAGTGGATAATTAATAAAAACTATGAAGAAAGATCTATAATCTGTAATTTCTTTATTAGATTTCTCGAGAACTGCTGATCCAAACAACTTCAAACTAGACACAGCACTGCTGCCTTGTGTGCTGATTAATATATCTGGAGAATGTCAACTTCATACACTGTGTGAAGTTGACTTTCGCCAAATATATTAATACAGTGGTCAGTTGTCGAGTAATCGCGGTGCATACAAATACAAAGAGATTTCTTCAATTGTAATTAGATAATGCTAAGCCAATTGACTGTAGTAATAGCCAAAACAAAAGGATTCAAAATTTTTTTTAAAAGACAATACAGTCATTAGGAATGTAGTATTAAAAACTTTACTCGAATAATAATTTGTTCTAATGGTTGATTGTTAAAAGCAGCAGCAAATAATACTACGCTAGCAGGATGAGGAGGAAAGGTTTTATACAAATCTTGCTTTGAATTTCACAATACAATGCAACATAAAACAATTACATCGGGATGTTGAAAATGGCCTAAACAGCCGTAACATGTACATCGGAAGGCATACACCAATACACAAGGCAGAACTACGTTCATATAAATGTTAGTTTTAAAATTAAGGGTTTTTTTTTTAATTTTGATGTTTTAATATTTTATAACGTCTAGAACACTGAAATTGAAAATATTTTTTATTTTCATAGTTTATTATTACATTTTTCTTTTTCCAGAAATAAGAGCTGAATTACCATAATAAAAAGACATACAGTGACCCCTCGTTAAAACAGACCCTGTTAAGCCAGATATCAAATAAAACGGACAAAATCTGAGTTAAGAGAGTGACCGTCCTTGTCGACTATAGGACAGTGTTTGCTTCAGAGAAGGCAGATCTTAATTAGACCTGAACTAATTAACAGAGTTAAATGTTAAATAATTTCATAAAAAAATGTTTTATATAGTTATATGATGTATCATGTTCAGTGTATATACTTTCCAATATCGTATACATATACCAGTCGCAGCGCTAGGTCCGACTAAGTCCGCTGCAAATTGTTAAATTTGCACCCCTCACAAAAGTAAAAGGTCGGTCTCATTGTGCCCCCAGCAGTTGCGGGGTCTGTGGGCCCCACGCACCACCTCTGCATCAGGGTTCCCACTCTTTTCTAAAGATCATTTTCCAGGATATTTCCAGTGATGAACTAGTTCATTCTCAGCTAAAGGAAAATAGAGGTCATCAAATAATGATATTTTTCATTTATTTTATATTCCGATAAAGTATTACAAATCATTAATTTGTATAACTACTTTTTACTTACAGCTTGATTTTTTTTAGTTGCTTTTTTATTCTTTTAACCAGCCTGAATAAAAGTTATGGTAAAAAGTAGTCATAAAAATTAATGATTATAATACTTCATTGAATAAAAATAAATAAAAAATCTTTATTTGACAAATCCAAGGGCAGAAGGGAATAAAAAGTATAACCAGAAAATAGAACGTTGAAATAATTTTCCATGACATTTTATTTATTTTCTCATTTTCCATGACTGGAAAATTGGTCAACTGTTCAACTTCCAGGACGAGTGGGAACCCTGACTACCATCAGTTAACTCGGACAATCGGCTAAAACGAATATTTGTCCGTTTTAACGACGGTTCACTGTATTTGCCATTCAATAACATCCTCATTTATTTTTTTTTACTAATCTAAAAGAATAGGTGAATAGTAGCAATATCTCTCAGATGCTCAAATAGAACTACAATTACTATTTTTTTTGGTGGCGAAGTAGAAAGGAAAGAATAAGTAACATTTAAACTATAAATGTTAATACTGGAAAAGTTTGCAGTGGCCTTTAAATTGTCAGCTTACTTTCATTTTCTGTTCTCATGTCTTTGCCACATTGAAATTCAATTGTGCCTTCAAACATTTAAAACAGATCTGAGGTATTAACAAAAAAATAAAAATTGGGGTACAAGTTAAGTAATGCGGTCCCTCCTACAGAACTAGTAGTATTGCATTATTTTCGCATCTCATACTCCAACATTGCCAACATTCCTGTTGTATCATGTTAGGGTTAGAGTTAGGTAATTCAGTCATTGGAGTAGGAGATGTAAAAATAAAGCAATATTACTCGCTTTGTGGGAGGGACCGCACTATTTAACTTGTACCAACATTGCTTTTGTTTTTCTAACATTCACAAAATTCAATTCTGTTTTTAAGTAATCTTTTCAGTGTTTTGTTTTTTTTCTTCATTTAGCTAGTGAAAATGGTTTCATCTCCACATTATCGATTTTCTGTGGGAGAAAATATAGTTATTTCGCTATAGCTTCATCATTGTTTCAACAGCGACACGCGTCTCTGCAAAGTACTGTTAAGAATATATCAGTACAATTAATAAAAGAACCAGAAGCCAGAAAGGACTTGAACCCGCCCTCGGGTGTAAACACAGACTATCATGTAATTATTTTATTTTTTAAAAAAATGTAGACTGAAACATTTAATCAAACGAGGTTAAATAGCTTTTTCGGTTAATAATTGATTTCAAATTTCAATTTTAAAACAAAACCAGTTCTGAGTTCCATCAAACGCCTAGAGACAATAAAAGACAATAGATTTTATAAAAAATAATAAAACGATTAAAGTTTCCCCTCTCTATATCCTTATAGAACTGTTGTGTTGAAAGTGGATAGGATGAAACTAAATTAACCAACAAAAACGAATGGTTATCACAAAGGTATCTTAAAGCCAAATTATTTTTCTTGGTGCACCTTTAGCAGATGAACCGGCGAATAACGGTACACAGCATAGCACATTACGACACACACACCCACAAAAATATAAACACACACATAAATGAAATAAAGGAACGGAGATAAAACAATATATGTAATCAATTTCTAAACAAAATGACTAAAATTAGAGAAAAATAAAAGGGTGATTGAATTTAAAGATATTCCTGGCACTGACCAGTGGCTACCAATCACCAAGGATTTTAAACGTTGGTACGACGACCGGTAAATGTAACTGGCTAATCGATTGAACACAATGCGAACTTAGTGTGGCGGGGGAAGAAAGCCGTTTTTGTTTAAACAAAGAAAAGAGTGTACAATTTTAAGTAGAGAATGATATATTTTAATTTTTTGGGTAATGTTTGGTCGGAGAATAGTTCAGGATTACAATCATGACAGGACAACTAACCACTTGATCAAGAGATGATCACATTATAGCGAAAGAAGCACGTGTGTTACAACTTACAGTTGTTCATGTTAAAGTACACACTCACAGCACGCATAAGTTTTAAAGTCTTTTATCTTATATAACTTAAATTTAAAATTATCTTATCGTAAAAAAAATAGTTGCCTAGGCATAGTTAGTAAATTTAAAGAGATGATCAGCCATTATTATGAAAGATTTTTTTTTTCAAAAGTGATCGTGCGTGTGTTCTTCCTTACAGCCACTTACTACAAAAAGAAAGGGAAAAAAAGAAAAAAAAAGCGCTTCAGTGGATGGAAGTGGTTGGAGAATTCCAACATCTTTTTTTTTTTAAATTAAATTTCCAGAATTAAAATCAACGAATATTTACACATAAATACAACCCCGAAAGTAGCAATAACACACGATCCTAAAGAGATCTATGCTGGTAATATTAAGACTACTGACTCCTTTTCAAATTGGAACGAAATGTCATTATTTTCCCCCTATTAAGGAGCCGGTACACCGTCCGGTAATGAAATGGACAGCACTCTCTCCTCTCTCTCCAAGCATGTGACTCAGGATAATGTGTGACTGGGGTTCATTGTACGGGTAAAGACAATCGAACCGTTTCCTACCTCATCATCCCAGCTGCCTGTGGCGAAAACACTTGACTGCTGTAAGGACGGAGTACCGCTTGGTCGCCATCTGATTTTGCTGATTTTCTGAGATACGAACTTCACGTTCATATCCGCCATTTTGAATCATTTGCACATGGCGGGAACATCCGGGTACTTTCATAGCTTCAACCTTACCGCTTCACGTGTTTAAACAAGGGAGGTGACTCCAGTTTTCTACTAAGTAACTCCCTTCTTAACGACTTGAGTGACTTTGGTGGGGATTAACTGGTCGTGTATATGGTGAAGCGAGTGACGCCACCTCAGGTGCTTGTAGCCGCTAAGTCTGTTTCACATATCGCTAACCTCGAAGAACTAGCCGATACGGAGAAACTTGTGATATGTGAAGCCCGGGCAGGGACGGCTGATGCCGTATCCAGCGTAAGGGAACTACTTTACTTTTTTAAAAATTACCTGGTCGGACAAGTCTGAAGCAAGAAGTCAAATTACATTTTTAATTAATTCGTTGAGGAGTCATTTCGGTCCTCGATATGAAGATTCATTTAAGGGAAACTTTCTCAGCATCATTTAACATTTTTTCCCCCTCTACCCACGGCTGGCCCATCTATTAGGTGAACCTAGATCCCAGGCGTGCATTCCAAACTGAAAAAAATAGTTGTTAGAATAGAACCATACCTGCAAACTCTCCTGATTTTGCCTGGAGACTCCCGATTTCAAACATCTTCTCCCGCTCTCCCAATTTCTTCTTGTTATCTCCCAATATTGCAAAATAACCAGTTTCTAGAGGGTTATAACATAATGTCAGTTTACCTTACCTAGCAATGCAGAGTTGGAAAGACTGTTCAGCTTTGTACGTAAAAACAAAACTGATAGCCATTCAAGTTTACAACTAGATGGTACATTATCTTCGATTCTAGCAATGAAATCAAAATATCCTCTGTCACAAGTGGCAACCAGGGGAAGAACTATTGAAAGACACAAATTTCAAGTCTCACCTAGGGTGCATGAAACTCTTTTACAAATTTCAAGTCTCACCAAGGGTGCATGAAACCCTTGTGCCAGCTCTGCCTCTGCCAGTTTTTGGCATATCAGAGAGAAGATCAATGTTAAGATTAGACAAAGTAAAGGAAAAGTTGAGCATTAATGCAAAATGACTCAATGGCCACAAATAAAATTTTAAGAGTCGTAGGGGTGATTGTATTTATAAATTGTAGCATGGGGGCTTCACTATGGGGTATTGGTTAGCAAGTTAGTCTATCAAATCATAACAGCCAAGTAGTGAGTTCGACTCTCTACTTCTGGCCTTGTGCCAAAACTAAGCTAAGCTTAATAAATAACTATAAATTGTACCATGGTCACAGGGGCGGATTCAGAGTGTATTTCAGTGTCTTCTGTAAGACCATCAGAATTTTTCTAAAAATTTTATTTATACTGTTTTCTGAGTGTCTTCCGAGTTTTAAATCTTTTCTTCTCAACACATGATAACCTTCGAGACCCTAAGAAATTTTTCAAAAATTTTTTATTTACCTTAATTTCAGTAGCTGATATGCCCAGAAACGGAAATTTAGCCAATCTTGGATACAAAATTTTCTGAGGAAGCAGGCCCAGACCCCACTAAAAGTCCTCCTCCCAAAATTTTGATCACATACAAAACTTTTGAAACATGTTTTAAATAGACTACTAGACAACACTTAATTTTAGTAGCTGATATGCCCTGAAACGCAATTTTAGCCAATCTTAGATATATCATTTTCAAAATAGACCCCCCAAGCTCAACAGGCAGGATCCACCCTAGGTCAGCATTAGGCGAATGTATTATTTGGATTTAAACCTGTCCTTAGACCAGTAGCAGGTTATTCTTAGTACTACTAATTTCATTAGAGAATCTTTGTCTCCTTATCTTGTTTGGTTGTGTTATTTAAGAAATAAACTCATTATGAGATGAACTACTGTGATTTTTGTTTATTTGTTTCTTTTACAAAACAACTGAAATAATTTTTTCTGTATACAAAACTTGTGGAGAACAGCTTTTACACTATACTTACTACAGGTGCAAATATGTGCAAGAAGTAGATATCACCATCACAAGAAAATTTAAATTTCAATATTCATCTTTTCTGACCAATGATAACATGGAACACAATTAACCAATCAGCAACAGTTAAATTGGACACCTTTTTGATCCTGTCATTCTCTATAAGTACCTAGTTTTCCCACCAATAAACTTCAGGAATCAGATAGACCTGAAGCTGTACGCAACAAGCTAATAATGCAATTACTAAACACAAATTTTGATTAGAAGAAATGGATGAACAAATTTCATAACTAATGAGAGCCTTTTAGTGCATTCTACCTCTTTCTGAAATGCAAGAAATGTTCAGAATACAATTTGCCATTTAGAATTCAAGTCTCTGTGCGGACTGCGACCAACAGTAATTTCATTCAAGGTCGGTTTTATACATTACTCCTACCATGAACTTACATACAAGTATATTAACTTCATACTTACACATTAATGTAACAAAGTCGATCTACAGTATTTCACTATCAATAAGACTATAAGAAGCTACTTACCTGCTATACTGAAGAAATAAGCAAAAAGCTTAACCACAGAATTTTTCATCTTTTTAATTCAATGTTCATTTTTGGGAAAATAAATATTTTGTTAATGTTGTGACATAAATTCTTATTTTCTTTAATATTCATTGTCTGCCAATTTCAAATATTTGAAACATGAAGGTGAGTGTACAAACACCTATCTTTACAAAATATATGATTGAATGTTAAAAACATTATATTCAAAGTATGAAATCGGGTCAAGAATGTCACCATTTCTTTGTTCAGGCCAATCAATTGTTTATTTCTTCTTGTAAGGAGTTTAAAACACTGTTGCATTTTTTATGGGAACTCAAACCTCTTATTCTAAATCTGAAACCAAATCCATATGTTCCAGTTAGAGGATGAAAGTTAATGTACTGCTGGCTGTCAATACTATAATCTTCAGAATGTAAAAATGATTATATTCAAACTAAAAGGACAAAGATGTTAGGCTTGAAATGTGGGGGAAATGTATTGTTATGGACTCACAAACTAGGGTTGTTTTAACTCTTAAATTCATAAAAGAGTGGTCATTATCGAGGGAAATAACACTTGATTATACTTATCTCTCTTTGACCATTTGGTGAATTTAAAAAAATATTTTCTATTCAATTCAGAGAAGAGTTGCATTATTTTTTAATTCTATCCATTGAAGAGTTCCACTGTCAATTTAAGAGTTAATATAGACAATATAATAATAGGCAGCAAATTTAAAAAAACAGCAATTTATAGATATAAAATAATAATTTACAGAAAATTGTTTATCTCATCTTTTTAACATATGCTAGCAAATAGTCTCACCTAATTGCAAAGAAGTAGGTATGAACAAAATGAAAAAAAAATTTCAGCGGGAAATATTTACCGGCTGTATTTTTCATTTATGTAAATTGAGCACTATTTCAAATTATGGAAGCTGCAGACAACATGCCTTTTTTGGCACAGCACGGCTGTCATACATTTTAATCTTGTTTATTTTTTCCACTCAAATATATGTGTACTGCATTGTCTACCAAACATTTGTTAAATCAGGTGTCGCTTACAGCTTGAAATCTTTTTTCCTTTTTGTTCATACCTACAAAGGAGAATATCTCAGATATATTAAATAAAACAGGGTGGCACAAAAAGCTGAACAGTTTTTCTTTGTGACTTTAGAACAAAATTTAATAAATGAACTATCTAAACAGTGAATAAAAGCTTTATTCACATCATATGTGAAAAATCATATCAGCCAAAATAGTAATTCAAGGGGAGTAACTTTTGATGAAAGTTACTCCCCTTGAACTTTTTGGTAATTTTAAAAAATTTTCTTTAATTCAATTCACAAAAGAGTTCTATTTTTTTTTAATCCTTCTCATAGAAGAGTTCCACAGCGGTTACAAGATATCTATGAATCTTAGAGTTAAATATATTATAAATATTTTCTGTTTTGTTAGTGAAAATTTATGTGTATGTATTATTTTAAATAGTTAGTCAAACAAAGACTAATCATAGGAAAAATATTTGCATTATGAAATATAGTAAAATGTCACTACCTGATCATTGTATACCTAAAATACTTTAGAAAAGATCTCACTCCAAAGATCCTTGCTTTTGACTACGATATTGAACGAAAAAGTTTCTGGGTACAGGTATCCCCCGCTTTTCAAAAGTTCACATTACGCCACTTTTTTGCTTTCACAAAAAAAGGCAAAAAGCGTAAATAGCATTCAGCATTTGTTTTGCAGCGAGCCTTTATAAAGGCAAGACGCACCCACTTCCTCTCTGTCCTACACCCCAGTCCCTGTACCCCTCCCCCCAAACCGTAGTCTCCAACCACTCAGCCTAACATACTATCATCACCATTTTATGGGTCTGGGAACACTCAAGAATCTTTCCCATATAAATTAATGGTAGTTGTTTCTTTGCTTTCTACCATTTTAGTTTACAAAAGGTTTCTATATGAACACTGTACTTTTAGATGGTGGGGAAACCTATATTACTCTTTTATATATGTGTGTGTGTGTGTGTGCATGTGTGTGTGTGTGTGCATGTGTCAGACCTGCCAAGGTCAGTAAAGTAAAATGCGGAGGATATATGAATATACATTTTTCAAAATTGGTCCCACCCTACCTAATCATTTTATACTTAAAATACTTTTTCTTGCACAATTGTTTTGAAAGAGCTGATATTTTTGAAAGTAGCCAAAGATTTTGACTAAAATCTCAGCCCTAGGCAACCAAGTGGCTTATATTAAAAAAAACGTGTATTAAGCAAACCTACTGAAATTTATAGAAAGTATAAGAGTACGACATCACTTATTTAATTCACAACATTGAAATGGAGGGGAATTCTTTCTCAAATGAAAATGCGGGAGAAAACAGATTTCAACAAAATTCGTGGGGGAGAATGGGACACAAAGAATATTTTGGGAGAACTACGCAAAATGTGGGAGACTTGGCAGGTCTGTCTGTACAAATGGCTTCCAATTTTTCTTCCTCTATGAACGCTTGCATGTAACACATGCACACACATGTCTGATAATAATTTAGATAAATAACAAAAAAAAATAGTCTAATGCAAGCATCAATATCTTCTTTTCTATTTTTACAATTTGGATAATCCTTCTATAATAATTACTGATGTGTTTTTATTTATTTGTTTTCTGTCAAGCTGATGGAAACCAATATATAAAATTAGGTGAAACTGCCGCATTTTGAACATTCGGCATGTACCTCAGCAGTCTCAGGGCCAACCAATTATCCTCTTCAATTATTTTTTTAGACCTATTCCCTTCAATTATTTTTTTAGACATATCCCGAGTCTCGATTTCAATTTGATTTAAACAAAGGAAAAAAACCTTGACCTCTATTTTTGATTCCCAATGCGCCTGGTTGTTTTAGAAATACACAATTTATCTTTGACTACTAATGTTGATTTTGTTTGGTCTCGTTTTCACAAAGAGACCCAGGAAAGGTCTATTTCCATAACCGAGTCTTATTTTAATAGGAATGGGTACTTTAATGGAGCAGGAAACATTAACCAGCATAAATGGAGATGATGAAGATGAGTAACTTCCTCTACTAGCAAATCCAAATTTACAACATTTCATTATCAATAGCTCTATTTGTTAATTGATTACCAAAACTTTAAGTAAAACCTTTATATAATTCATTCATAAATATAAAGCATTCCTTCCACTTGTTCAAGTTCATTCGATTCTGAGATTTCTTTTTGCACATGGTTTTGACGGAATCTTAAAGATTTCAGTCGTAAAGCCACTTGATTTTTTATACTGTATTCTGTGGATTTTCAATTCAACAACTGTAATGTCTAACAGAATGTCTGGTCAATTGACTCCAGCAGAGGCAAAGATAACAAAACGGTTTATAACAAAAGGAGAAGTGAACCTCAAGAAAGTAGAGATGAAGAAAAGCATGAGCAAGGAGTCGTTAGCGAGAGGAGCACAGAAACAGAAATACCCACCTCATCAACTTTGCCAGCATTGTATCAGAAAATCCAAGTGCCCATATCAAGTTATTAACAGAACCAAACCAGCCGTGGAATTTTAAATTCAAAAGGTCCTTCCAATCATCATGGTTTGACAAATTCAAGTGGTTGCACTATGACGCAGATTCCGACTCAGCATTCTGCTTTACTTGTATTAAAGCACTTCAACACAACATGATTTTGTTGACAAAATGCAAAGTTGCTTTCACTGAGACAGGTTTCCATAATTGGAAAAAAGCATTGGCAAAAGACAAAGGAATCAACAAACATGAATCATCAGAGTGTCACAGAGAAGCTATTGCTCAAGATGTCATTAAGACACTATCAAAAGATTGTAACAATGGTGCTTATGATCTGGTCTGGGAGCGAGTATTGAAAAGATGTTGATGATGCAATACTACCTTGCAAAAGGAGGCTGCCACAAAGGCTTGATGACGACAATGCAGAAACCCCCACTTCCCGTCAACTCAAAAATTATCACCAGATCTATTTTCAGGCACATGATACAGAAAAAATTGTATCAAAGAGAGGTTTGATCAGCCAGATTTCCAAAAATGTCTTTCTACAGATGTTCCTGAAAGCAGTCAGTAATAAGCCATGGGAAAACGAGTTGAGAGGTCTGCTCCAACTATAGTGATGATATCGACAAATATAGGCTTAAGGCACAGCTGCTTCTTTTGCTTCCAACTGCAGTGGTTTTTAAATTTGAATTGACAAAATTCACTATCTATGATCTGGTTAAGATGTTTTAGAGACTTGACTATTCAAGAAAAGTTGCAATGCCGAGGGTGATTAAAGTTGCAAAGATTCTCCTTGTTTTGCCAGCAACCAATGCTATCAGTGAGAGATCTTTCTCCTTCATGAAATGAGTAAAAACATATTTGAGGTCTACAACAACAAATAGCAGAATGAACCATCTAATGATGCTTGATGTACAGTAAGAAAGAGTTGACAATATAAGCTTGATTGATGTTGCACACAAATTTGTTGAAAGAGTATATAGTAGAAAGTAGATTTTTGGACAATTTACGAACAGAGATTTGAGTAACAAAATAAATTTAGCACATACATGCAAGTATAGGTCACAGAAGAACAATTTAAAGAAGAGAGCAATTTTTGCGTTTATGGTCAGGTCAATTCCTTTCTAATTTTTGAATTGCTAATTTTTGAATCGAAGTGTCTTTGCTCGAGTGAATTGCATGGAGAAAGTAAAACTAGAAGAAATTGCTGTAAATGAATATAAAAAACTCAGTTATAATTTTTCAGTCAATATGGATTAATAAAAGAAAATGTCTGTGGATGACTTGAAAAATACATTGATTTCTGACAAATTATGAAGCTCTATTCTCAAAAATTCTCTAAGCAGCCTTTTGTTCATAATTATCTTCATCAATTAGATCTGAAGGGCATGGTCTAAAACTGAGTCTGATGACTTACCGATAGACCAAGGGTATACCGATGATTCAGTGTAGACATTTTAAGCATTAAGTATTATATACAATCCACCAGCATGGCAACCCCCAGCCCACCTAATGTACAAGGTGTAAATGGGGCAGAGGAGACTTCTTAAAAGAAATTATTTTGTTTGAAAAGTAAAACTATTATAAAAGGAAATTTATTTGCAATGAGCTATATGAAGTTTTTATTTTACTTGATACACACTTTCATCTTTCTCTTTTTTGTTGTTTTCTAACGTCATCATGTGTGATTGAAAACAATTTTTAAATAAGGGATTATTTTCACTTATGACTGTGTATTCAAGGGAAATAACTTTTTTGTCTTAAATCTTTGGACCCCACTGTTGTATGTATACCAAAGTATCAGTGCACTATTGCTAAAACAAAGTATTTTTAAAAGTATATACCTGAAAAATGCAGCTACATTTCAGTCTCAAAACATAAAATTAAGCATTTTCACTTACCTCACCTAGATGTTTTATGGGTGGCTTAGCAACATGTAGATCCTCTTGACCACTTATAGTCTGCATTTTTTATTTTTATTTTACAATACGGAGACACAGTAAGTTTATAACCAAAGTTTACACCTAGCCTACCACTAAGTACCCATGGGAGAGCCTCACCTACACCACGATAGTTCAGTTCCACAATTCAGTCTTCTGCCTTCACTGGAATATCTGTATCCCAACCAATAATAATAAAAAGCTCAATATTACTACTAGTTCGTTGGCTCATCTACCATAGTATACCAATATTGGAATGAATTTTTGTTATTACATATATTTTTTAATTATTAATCACCACTACCCACTGGCTTATTGCTGGGTTTAGTTAATCACCACTACCCACAACACTGGTTTATTGCCGGGTTTAGGTTATTCATGTGTTCTGACATTTATATGTATCTATCTATGTATCCGGACTTCGCCAAGCCCTAACCGTTCATAGTAGAAAATATTTTTTTTGTTTTTTGAAAATTCCCCCTAAATAGGTTTTTAGAGGGGGGTTCAAACCACTTGCTTTTTAAAAATTCAGACCTTTTTTAGTGATCATGGCCCAACAAAAGGCAAGAGAAGTAACTTATTTATTGATCACCCCTTTTTCCAACTTTTTAATTGATCACCTCCCAACACAGCATATATGGGTGGCAGTGATCCATAATTTCCCTTGGAATGCTAGTTTGTCTTGTTTTTGATACTTTTGTTTATTTACTATATTATGTTAAGTATAATTTATACACTTTGTAATGGATACATATATACTTTGCACTCACACGCCGGTCATTTGAGTTAAATCACTTGACACATATTTTCTTCGGAACACCCAGGTTTTAGATATTCCGAGAACCAAATTTATCTGTCCCAAATACACTCTCCAAGTTAAAATACATGAAAATATACCTCTTGACTCGAAATTTGATATTCATTGTAGACCAAATGTCTGGGAAAATCTTGTATCTTGTCACCTTCCATTTCACCTCAGAACCATTACAAGAACCATTCCGAAAAAACAACATTTCGACCTTCCACTCACCTCTTCTTATAGGAAGGCTAACTATTTTCAATCTTTGTTCAGTATAGTTTTGTCGCCTGACAAATCTATGACTGTGTTCCACATATATCAAAGAGACGGGCAACCTCTCTCCACTCAACTACGTACATACATATTCATATGCATTCATACACACTCTTTTTCTTAACATCTTCAACAAACTAAGGACACTTTCTAAGTAGCAAACTGAACTTTACAAGCATTTCTTATTCTTCTCTATAGATGAGATCTACCTTATTGTTACCATGCATATCTTTAGTAAATACACCTTTGTTATCTTACAATGTATTTGCATTAATTATTTGCATGCAACATGTGCACCTTTCCTTGCATATTCATTTTTATCCTTTGCACTCGCAATATCTGCAAACATTGGCTGACGACTATAAGGGCATGAAGAGATATAAGAATCCTCTTACACACATTGCTAACCTTACTCTTTCTACCTCTCTCTATCAGCAGAATAACTTAATACGGCAGATCTGGCACTTAGTGCTGCCACTATTACTACTACAACTATTAGTTTACTGCTACAATCTTTTGTTATTGTTTATATCATTAACTTCACCATTTCATATGGAATCAGATACTTAATATTAGTTCTATTTAAATTAAAAATAGTCCCTTTTACAACTTCTTTCAAAGGTCATATACAGGAGTTCAGATTACTATCTAGCATAGATTACCTTCGGCTTGTAGGATGCAGGATAAATTTTCAAGATTTATTTTGGAAGAAAATAGCGTCTTTTATGCCAGGAAATACAGTATATATGTAACCAATATCTCTTTCAAGATAATAACTCTTTACTCATAAACAAAACTTAGTTGTGTGCATATAGATAGATCTCTCTTTACAATAAATAAAAACCAAGAAAATCTTTATAATCTTAAAATAGTGTTTGATTCAAAGTTTAGATACATCCAAAACCAGTCGTGCAGATTAAAATTAGCTCATTTATCAATTAGTTAAAATATAATTTTTTTTAAATTCACAACAGTTGCACAAGAAGAATGGCAAATACACAATAATGAAAATAAATAGAAATTACAGGTATACCTTGAATATTGCAGTTAATTCATTCCAAGTTGTACATTCTGTTCAAAACTGCACTATTCAAGGTCTTATTATAA
>VCCN01000192.1:1348059-1358328 GCA_006491835.1 Architeuthis dux | reverse complement strand
AAAATGCAACTCTTATGAAAATTGAATAGGTAATTTCCATCAGAAGATATTCTCCTTGATCTAAGATTTGAATTTGTTTATATGAATTTAAGAGTTAATGAAAACTAGATATAAAGGCATTACATGTTTATTATAACAAGTGTTCCAAAAAGTCTGATAGAGTTATTTTTCTAAGATGAAGTACTTTCATTATTTTATTATTACTACAAGTTTCCCCCACTATCCGAATGTAGAGCATTCGGATAAAAACCTTTCGTAAGCTGAAATAGTATAAAGCGAAGAAGCAATTACCGTTTTTTGAGCAAACCTAGACCCCCGCCCCCCAAAATGGTGATGATGGTATATTAGGCTGAGTCGTCAGAGGTTTGGGTAGTGTGTGGTACATGAGACTGCAGTGTCAGAGAGAGAGGAAGAACTTTTTTTCTTTTTTTAAATAACCCCCCCCCCAATGTAAGAGTATGCTAAATTGGTTTCTTAGTTTGTCTCCAGCAGTGTTCACTCTTGTTTTTGAAAATTCTGACATTTGTAGTGATCACCCCTTAACAAAAGGTGAGAGAAGTGATTTATTCGTTGATCACCCCTTTTTCCAATTTTTAATTGATCACCCGCAACAACACAGCATGCTGCCAATAGACATTGGTCACGTGACAGTTTCTATTGAGTGACTACCCAGATCTGTTCCTTTTTTTAGCCTCAATTTTATATTAGAAACCGTCATCCAAAACTGTCAACATAAGGTTTCTTCAGTTTTAAAGATGGTCTGGCTGGCTGTGTGGCTATCTATGTATGTATCGTGTGTACAGGCTGCACCAATGAAGCTAGCGGGCTGAAAAATGTTAGTGGGTATGCTCCCCCAGAAAATTTTGAATATTGGCTAAAATTGTGTTTTAGCTACTGAAATTAAGAAAAATAAAAAATTTTCGGAAAAATTCTAAGGGTCTTGAAGGTTGTCATGTGTTGAGATGAAAAGATTTAAAAATTGGTAGATGCTCAGAAAACAGTATAAATAAAAATTTTCAGAAAAAGAAGCCCCTAGAAGCCCCCTGGATCCGCCCTTAGTGTATTCCATTATAAAAGAATGATTCGGCTTTTGATTTGATGAATTCTTCAAGGAATTTTTTGATACCTTCAACTTGTTAGAATTGCTGACCAGAGCATGAGTGTTGCATGGAATGAAACAAGTGATACTCAGGAGGTGGCAGGTCTCGAGAACATATTCACATATGGGAGAACTTCCCATCCCAGCTCCATGATTGCTTGCTTCTTAAATTCATAAACCGCTTGTAATTGACAGTGGAACTCTTAAATGAGTAGCATAAAAAATAGTGGAACTCTTCTGTGAATTGAATTTTAAAAAATGTTTAAATTCACCAAACGGTCAATGGATGATATAATTATTATGTATTTATTTATCTTTTCGTCTGTATGTTTTTTTAATGTAAATAAACTAAGCAACCTGCAATGAGCCAGGCTGAAACAGAAGCTACCAGAGGGAGCCTTGTTTCCAATACTGGAAGTGAGTGCTTGCCACTGGGAGCTAAGAATGGCCTTTTTTCCAGTGACCAGTATAACAATCAGACATGTTTCTCTCTTCTTTTCTTATACAGCTAAATACGGTTAAAAACCAAACATGTTTTGAACCAACACAAGACTAATAAACCAACAAAAGCAAAGACATAACAGGAGATAATTTTATTCAGGAGTTATTTCCCTTGAAATTGACATTCTGTTTCTTTTGTATGAATTTAAGAGTTAAGGACAGGCAGAAGAGAAGATCTTTTACCCTAGTAAGTTTATGCAGAAAAATCACTGGTTGACTTCCTTGCCCAGAAAAAAGATCTTTTCTATTCATCATTCAAACAAATCAGTTGCTTACTGTAGCGTTGCACAGTAACATTTTGTCCATGTTCCAGCAATTGGTAGTAGAAAATTTCCTTTGAATCCCACCAAACATAAAGAAAAGATCTTTTACCCTAGTACAGGGTTTCCCAAACTTTTGCGGACTACAGCTCCCATTTAGAGCATGCATTTTATCAGCACCCCATGACAGTTAAAAATGATACATTGTAAATTAAATTTTAATAATTTCTTTCAATTTAAGCATTTATTTTGTGTCCAAAAGTATAATTGTACGAAAGTATCTAAAAGTACTTGATTAATTAATATAGAAATAAATAATATGAATGGACCTGATGTGATGAGACTAATTTTTTCAAATCTAGCTCAATATTAGTAAGCAGCATCTTTGTCCCCTCACCACCCCTTGTCTTCCAACACCCTCGAGGGGGTGGTAGCGCCCACTTTGGGAATCACTGCCCTAGTAGATTTTATTTAGGTTGAGATGTTGAAGGCTGTCCTGGGTCTAGTTATAATCTCCTTCGATTTGGATTCTCATTATGAATCCATTTTTCATCTCCAGTGACTCTCTTGTCTAAAAATGACCTTTTTCTGTGTCAAGCAAGAAGACAAGTGTTTAAATGCTGACCACTGTTTATTTCTGTGGAACCCATTTTCCTAGCTTCTGAATTATCCTTAAGGTTTGTAAACAACATACTACAGGTGACTGATTGGACAAGCAATAAAGAGCTAAGTAAATTTCGAAGATTTTGCTAACATTATACAAAAGATAGCACTGGGAACTTTTGTTTCAATCTAATACATTTGTTCTTTTTCTTTATAATCATTGTTAGAAACCGTCAACCAAAACTGTGACCAAAACTGTGAACATAGATTTCTTCAGTTTTCAAGTGAGTCTGGCTTGCTGGCTGGCTATCTATGTATGTAAGATTGTTTCATGAAGCTACTTCCAAATTATGCATTTTTATCAGTCCTGAGGTTGGATTTAGATGAGAGAGTGGCTTTTATGTACAAAGAATTCAAGTCAATATTGCTCTATATGACTTCTTTATATAACTAATTTATCATATTTGCCGGTATATAAGATGGACATTTAACTTGAAAATGCAAATATTACACTGCGTCCAAAGCACTGGTATGATGACTAGGGGGCCATCTACCAAAGCTCAATATGGACAGTTATCGAGCTTGAAGAGTTGCAGTGAGCAGAGACCTCCAAATACCCTCGTAAATCATGTGTCTTATAGTCAGTTATAGTTATATACAGTAAATGACTGATCAGTTTTTGCTGCACAAAACCTTCTCTCGATCTACTTTGCATACTAATAGTACCAAAATTGATAGATAGTAATTAGTTCTGATAAGAACAACTCACAACCATACATCTTCACTAGTGTATTTCTCACTAGAAACATAAATGTTTTCACTAACTTATCTATACTGACCAACCACTGGTTGAACTCTTGACAACTGATGACTGACCTCTGGTTGAACTATAACCAACTTATAGCACTGACCTGTGCATGAACTGTTAATCAATCAATAATACTGTTCACAGTAATTGTACATTACATTTAATATCTGAAAACCCGCCCCAGAGGGAAGGATTTTTAAACTTTTAAGGCTAAAATGGAAATTTTTTACTTAAACTATTAAATTTATATCTTTTAGTATAAATGTATTTATTACAAAAAAAAAAACATGAATTTAGTTTCTAGTTGGTGAGAAAAAGAAAATGCAACTTAATTTTTTTTAGGCTTCCATACTTTTTAAAATGTAAACAGCCAGAAGTAGGTCATCATTGCTAAGTTACAGTCAAGCCAATGAAAAAAGTTACGATTCCTTTTTAGGCTTCTGTACTTTAAAATTATGGATGTTACTTTTTTGCTGGACCCAAAAAATCCCTTTTTTGCTTCCAGATTCACAGAACTATTGGGAAATATAGTTTAAAACCTGCCTCAGTGAAATATCTAAAGCATTGTACCGTTTTCTTGGGGTAAAACACAATTTTCAGGGAGTAAAATTGCTTCAACCACTTAAGGCAATTTTTACTATAAGATAGATCGATGATAAACTTATTTGTTATTTTAAAAATTTTAATACCATCTTTTTCTCCTTCTTTTCTATGAACTACACTTGACTACTCTACTACAAATTAGTGACCCCCGCAAAGAAATCATCCACTATATATTTTTATGAGAATTAGAGTACTAGTTAAAAACCCTCTGAAGGGCAGTTAGAGATTATGGGAAGGTTGCATTACAAGGAATTCTTTATCAATTACAATCAATAGAAGATATTTGAAAGAGAATCCACAGCCGAAATTTGCAGCAAGACAAGAACTTGTGAAGAAAAATCTTCTATGCCCATATTAAAAGAACTGTATCAGTCATGTAGACTTGTATCATAAAAAGGAAAAAAAGATGGGAACTAACATTCCAAGGGAAATTATGAATCACTGCCAACCACATATGCAGTGTTGGGGGTGATCAATTAAAAAGTTGGAAAAACAGTTGATCAATGAATTAAGTTACTTTTCATGCCTTTTGTTGGGCTGTGATCACTAAAAAAGGTCTGAGTTTTCAAAAAACAAGCAGGCACAAACTAGTAAACCATTTAGCATAAACTTACATTGCATATTGAACCCCCCCCCCACTAAAAACCTATTTAGGAGGGGAATTTTCAAAAAACAAAAGAAAACATTTTCCCTACTCATTAAGGGGAGTGTGTGTGCAAAATTTCAAGTTTCTACAATGAACGATAAGGGCTGGGCGAAGTCCGGATACATAGATAGATACATAAATAGATATAAATGTCAGAACACATGGATAACCTAAACCCAGCAATAAACCGATGTTGTGGGTAGCCGTGATTAAAAGAAAGAAGAAAGCATCAACTTTCATTTATGCACATGAATATAAATCACCCATTTACTAGGATCAATTTGAATGGTTACTCTTGTTTAAAATAAATAAAAGTCTTTACACAAATTTAAATAATTTTTCTCTAAATCTACTTACTCACCTATACATCAGAACCAGCACGTCTCAGTTTGTAAGAAAGACCAGCCTGTTCATCAGGCGAACCTAGGCAGTTGCCTAGGGTGCAAAAGTCCTAGGGGCACACTCCATACTGGAAAAAAATAGTAGTTAGAATACAACCAGGGTGCAAATTTCGAGTCCAAATTTTAAGTTTTGCCTAGGGCACTTTAAATCCTTACACTGGCCCTGTCTGTAAGACAGGAAACTTAAATTGAATGACTTTCACAATTATAAGTAGACCAATATATTTTATAAATCAACTTTTTCATTTGGAAACTACCTTCAGGTCCATCATGAGGTGGTGTTATGTATATGATGTAGAATATTTATGTATCTTATATAGTTAATAATTGTAGAAAAATACCATTCATTACAAATTAAGTCTCATAGTAAGCTTACCTGATTAATGACAAGAAAGTTGAATACCTTTTTCTAAATTAATGAATTAATGGTATTTATGGAATATCAACTGCAGCCCAGTGTGGCAAATAAAAAAGTATCAAAAGTGACTTCTTTGCAAATGAAAAAAACATAAATAATTTACAGTAACAATGAATGTTTTTAAAAAAATGTGCTGAATTGCACACTCATTAATGCCCTGAAACTTTTCTTTTGTCTATTTTTTTTCTTGTTTTGGTGAAACTATTCTTATCTTCAGTGGTGGTCACTATCTACCAATGGGTAATTTTAGGCCACAAAATGTATAAGTTAAATTTTTAAAAATCTTAACTTTCAAAATTTGTACGTAGTCCAATCGAGCATAGCTGGATCAGAGTGTAATTGGGTTTAAATGCAGTGACAATATTTATATTGATATATGCACATTGGAACAGTAAATTTGTGGTTAGAGGGGAATGATTTTGAGCAAACTTTTATTTCCTTCACAAATCAACATAAAACGAAAAAAAAAAAATACAACTACTATAGAATAATTTTACTTTTAAACAAATTATGAACGTTTTAACAAAAATAAGTCACGTGATACGATGTAGCCAATGAGAAACGTCTGATCTTCCCCCCCCCCACTTCACTTTTTTTTTTTACTTGCCTTCGGTACAAAATATAAACGGATATGACGTCAGAGGCGGCGCCATTCACTTCCGGTGGTGTTCACTTTCCTTATTTCTCCTCAGTCAGCAGAGAGCCTCTCAGCGTTGGTTGGCTCCTCTTCTTTCCTCGGTTCGAACCCCCTTTAAGCGTTTTTTTGGTGTCCCCTCCCTTTATATAAATCTATTTACTCTCGCATCTCTCTATCTAAATATATATATAACAAACATCTAAACTCGGCTTTCGACACAAACGGGCGCCGAGATGATATTACTGGAAATCAACAATCGTATCATAGAAGAGACGCTATCGAACAAGTTTCAAAACGCTTTGGATGGGTGAGTTCACAAAATTATTATTAAGTGGATGAGAAAAAATAAAATTTTGAAAGAAGAATGGAAATTTAAATACCCCCCCACGAATAAGCTGAATAGACCAACATCCCTTTTACATCATTACTATCAATGTTTGACTATTTACCGTCATATTAATTTTTAATTCATTTTATTGTATTTTTTTTATTCACAACTTAACTCAGTCGTCAATCTGTACTATTGTAAATTGACGGCCTGTGAGTCCAGTTGTGATAGAAAACAAACTAAAAAAAATACATACTGCCAGGTGTACACCACCTTCACCACTCTGGTATTAGAGAAAGATTCTTGACATCAAGATCCCTTTCAGACAAACAGTAAACTCGGTTTCTGTTAACATGTTCAAAAACAACAAAAGAAACTAGCTCACCACACGAATACAAACATTTCTAAAATACCAACACCTATTACATCTGTTAGATGTATCTTCAGTTGGTACTCTTTATGATAAAATTAATATGATTATGGTAAAACATTAATAATGGATTTGGTTTACAATATTTCATCTAATAAATAATAATAATAAAAAAAATAACTCGTTCACGCGGATGTGAAGTGTTGATAGATCCTTCCCTACAAAAGGCCCATTATTTATTTCTAAAAATGGGTGGTGACTTGAAAGATCCGGTGCCACTTTATTTCGGAATTATTTTAATTTTAAAGATGGCAGCTTGCTTTTAGTCCCATGTGTTATCATCAAAGCTACTTGTCTTGTCCAAGCTCTGAAATATAGAGATTAAACTGTGTACCTAAAGTTCATACCAGAGAGTTTAACCTGAATACAGTACTGATGCTGTTGTATTAACGTTTCTTTAAAAAGACCTACATAACAATTTTCTTTTCTGTGTTGTGTTACTCTTAAGGATTGATTTTTTTTTTTTATAGTTTCGTTTCTTTATCTATTCAAATTTTCAGATTAACATAGCTCGATCATATTAGTTAAATAAGTGCAAATAAATGAATGATTTTATTTAGTAACTGGAAGCTGATAATAAAATTATCATGTAACACCTCCAAGGTCTGAAGAAAAGTAGTGAGCGATAGGAGGTGGTGTCCAACTCCCCCAAAATATTGTTTGCAAAAATAAGATCCTCATTTTTGTAATACCCCTTAAAGATAGATTACATGAATTAAATCCTTAGATTTAATAATTAAAAACAAATTATTTTTGATTGCCAAACAAATCCGAAACCGAAAGAACATTCTGTCAGTGAAGTTTGTAAAAACACTTCCCTAAACATGTGACTAAGTTGGTGTTAAATCTCTCTCTGAAGTATTCACTGATCTTATTCATAAATAAATGTTAGTGATACGTTATGTTGTAGATGTTTCTGCTTTTAAACGAAAATTAAGTTCAAGATGTACTTTTGAAATGTTTACATTATAACCCGATGACGTACACACATCAGTTGAGACAAACTAACGCCCCTCATGATCAATCGGATTATCTTTTACTTTTGATATTTACACAAAAAAATAAAGATACTGAATGAAGGAAAATAGGTTTCTTTTTATATATTTATTATTATTATTTTTATTGTAGTCTAATTTTTCCAATTAAGTTTTGAATCGCACGACCATCGATAGAATTAGAAAAAAGATGAATTTTCAAATCTGCTTTTGGTCGTCTTCACTCTTTCTTTGTCAGTTGTCACTGTCATATATTATTTTTATTTTTTTTTTTTTTTACACTTTAAAAATAAAATTTTATTTAATTTAAAAAAAAACCTTCATTTAAATACAACTAGATGCAACAAAAATGATTTAATAATAATTTTTCACTGTTTACTTATTTTATGGTTCCGGGTTAAAACTTTTACTGAAAGAAAGATAGAAACATATCTCAAAATTATTTGCTATAATTGAATTGTTTTCTTAAATAAGCAAATAATACCTGTATAGAGAATACGATCTTTTTAAAATAAAAAAGAATAGTATTTCAGACTATACGGGTAAGTGATAAGATCTGACCTCTGATCATAAGCATGAACTGACAGTTCATTTACATTTATTTTACTAATTAAAATTGCCCAAATAATACAGGCGTAATGACACACTAACGAATCGCCTTTTTGAACCGTTGACTAATTAGATTTTTTTAAAACTTACGAGTTTAAGTAAGTAAAACTAAAATTCTGTAATATTTCATAATAAATGCTACTATAAAACTACAACAATGTATTAAATTATTGGATCTATCGAATTCGAATAATAATAACCGTACCCCACTTTTTATGCATAAATACACAAATAAAGTGTCTGTTAATTTTTAATGGTACATCATGGCTTTTAAAAATAAAAAAAATGGAATAAACTTTAATAGCATCGGTTTTTCTTGCAGAAGTCGTCCTTAATAATCAATAAAACGTTCGAATTTTATTCATAAAAATCAAACAATTGAATCTCTATTTTCCTGCTTCTAATGTCAAGACTAAAGTGTTTGTCACATGACCGAACACACCTACTCTTTCGATGTTTAATGTTGAGTTAGTTTTTTTGGATGGCACTTGCCACTACTTTCGTAAAGCGTTTTAGTCCACTTTTCTGATTTTTATTGAAAACCAATTCACCCATGATTTCATATTTGCTTTTATTGAGAATTAATTCGCTTTTGATTTTATATTTATTTACATTGAAAACCACTGTCTGCTGTCAAGTGTTCCAATTAAGCGTATTTACGCTATGAGTCATGGTAAAAAGACTGACTAGTAAAAGTAAATGATTTTATTTATTTTTTTTACTTCCTGCCGATGTGGGATATTATTAGCCAACCTACAATGGGTGCAGTCAGTTGGGCTGGATACGATCTGCACAAGTGTCGACCACTGATAGTAGTGAAATAATACAATGCATTGTAGGACACGATCCAGCTTTAAAGATCTCCTTTAAAAAATGAAATTGAAATATTCTAAATTGTCTTCCACGGTATCTACTGGAACAGATAGTCACAAACATCGCAGGACTTAAATTTCATTTTTAAGGTGTGTCCCCAAATTTCTGTTCGTCAGCCGACAGCCCTATCCTCTAGATTGCCAAAGAATAAGATCTCTTACACCCACTGGTTATAATGAGCTGTCTGTATTATTTTGATGATATAACGTTGATTAAAAAGAAACAAGTGATTTCTTTCTTTTTTTTTTTTTTCTTTTTTTTTTGTGTATATTTATTTATGCTTATTGTTTCGATACGTTCCACTCCATAGCCAGTGTCAGTTGTTGGGGCACGTGTCTATAAATCTTCAATAAATATGTGTGGTAGCATTTGATTTAGCCATACAAAAAAAATCTAAGTTTCTTTTTGGTTAAGAATCGTCTTACGCCATCACATATGGTTCTTAGTCATTATTCTATCTTTTTTCCTTTTTTTTTCTGTCTGTTAAAAATGTTGATGAATCAGAATTTTGTCTAAAGTCTACGTCGGCTTTCCTTGTCCATTGTTGTTGTGGTATCAGTGCAGTAAAAAGGCCCTCCCTATGTTTTTTAGTGCCAAGGCCATGCATAAATAGCAGCCACTGAACCTGTAGATAGATAAGTAATAAAAAAAAATCTTATTCATTTAGATTTCCTTTTCACTGCTACCACCAACACCCTAATGCCTCATCATACACTTACTGCAATTTTATATTGATATTATCTTTAGTTGTATACTTTTTTCTCCTGTGATGTGTTGAAATAACTTGCTGCAGCCGGGTTTATTAATTTTTTTCCCCTTTCCAAGCATAATAGAGAAATCTGTGGGTGGTTCTAGCCTGCAAAACTAATTTTTGCTGTGCTGATATTTTGGGCAGAGAGAGAATTCGTCTAGCCTTATTTCCTTAGATATTTGTTACTTTCTTCCTCTTTCCTCATAATGTAAATACAACCTAGACCCTGTGAAGGCATTAATAGTGTCATTGGTGTGAAAATTGTGTATATAAAGATTAATTGGATCACTTTAATAACATCCCCCCC
>VCCN01000192.1:1331460-1346972 GCA_006491835.1 Architeuthis dux | reverse complement strand
GAACACATGAATAACACAAACTTTTGGTAGCAGTGATTAACAGGATATAAAAATAGTTCAAAATGAAAAAGTTGAAGTTTGATGACTCATTTTATCTTATCTCTCTCGGTCTTGTTAGTTTACACTACCCCCTCTCTTTTCTTCTTCTCTTCATGTTCTCTAACCGTTCTTAAGACTTTTCTTTTTTTTTTTCTTCATGAAAGTCAACTGTATAATTGTCACTGGCACTAGATAAAACTTACTCACCATTTCAATATTTCGGTTTATTATTCGTGAAGTTAATTAACTTTTCTGGCACATAATTGGCTTTTATGTTTTTATAGAACTTTTGAAATTGGTAAATATTTTGAAAGAAAGATTATTTTGGAATGATGAATGTGATTTTTAAAAAAACCTTTTTTTTTTTTTTTTACATTAATATATTTTCAATGGTGTAAACAGCAAATATAAAAAAAACACTAAATTTTATACAAGTCTAATTAGTTTATCCAGGATTGTCCAAAGATCATTTCTAATTTGGAAACCTAATTCAAACCTATAGCAGTAAAGATTAGGGAAATATAACAAACTAACTAGGTGAAATTTTGTATACAGAATCTTTTCTCTAGCTGAGATTGTTTCATCTTTTTTTGTCACAATAAAATGTATCAATGAGATCTATTCATTTAAATATTAACCATTCAGTACAGGGCAACTTTTAACTTTTGTATAGTTAGAAAATTAGGAAGCAAATTGGGACATTATCCACAGTGGCCTTTTCCTTGTCTTCACTATGGCTTTTAATAATTCAAGGTGAAATAGACTTCCCTTTGAGTTACTTTGTCTACACTGAAATTGTCAACAATTTTCTTTTCCTGGTGAGATTTATCAGTTTTCCTTTTTTATAAAGTGACTATTAATTTATTAGATTTTTTTAGTTTTAGTCCAATATACCTATCACTACCATTTATTTCCTTTTTTCTTTCTCTGATAAACTATTGCATTATTATGAATTCTGCCTTTTGCATTTTCACTAATACAGATTTAATCTTGCTCAACTGAGACAGGATCATTTCATGGTGTTTACATCTGAAGAATTCCAGTCTATTTATTTTAGTTCATTACATAAAAGACAAAAGAAAACTGGCTATATGAAATGCCCCAAGGATTTGAATGCTTTTGCTTTGCACAGTTCCAAGTCACCCCTTGGGCAAAATGAAGCATCTATCAGCCTTCTATCTGGCAAGGCAGAGAGATATATACATTTTAAACTTTGGGTATGTCCAAGATTATTAAGATCTACTTAAAGAAAAAATAAAGTTTGTTTAGTGCTACATGACTTTAGATATGTTGATGTCATAGAATTACATAATTCATTCATTTTATAACTGTAAACTGAAGTGTATGAGTGCAATCAGAATGTGGTATATCTTTTTTAGTCTTTGCCTGCAAATGGCTCCAGCCCAACAAAGACAGGTTGAGATATCATTATCTCTAAGTTGATAACAAGCAGGTTCCTCTTCTCCTTACATTTCTTCCAAGCAGAGAGAGAAAATGCCCACTCAATTCCAGCTCACTTCAAGACACCTACCATTGATATTTGTAACAGAACTATTATTACATTAGTGTATGTTACTTTCTTTGAAATATTCCTGCTTTGCAAGTGTCCATTTGGTAGTAATGTTAAATTCTTACCTCGTTTTATTTATTTATTTTTAAAGCAATTTAGTCATAACCTTTACCCTTAAGTGGTTTAACCTTTCTAAACTATCCTCTGTAGTCTGTTAATAATGATTTTGACTTTCTTTGTGAAATAATAAACACCTAGGTGTAAGTGTGGTGCACCACTAAAACAACTGGTCTTGACTCTGATCTTCTGAATGACAAAAACTGCATAATTATAACAAATTTCTAACACTAGTCCACAAGAATATATTATGCATGCTGTAACTCTTTAACATTTTTAATCACTGCTACTGCTAAGTCTTTAGGTTATTTATGTGTTCACATATTTCTATATATCTATGTATCCGGAGTTCGTCCCAGCCCTAACCGTTCATAGTAGAAACCTGAAATTTTGTACACACACTCCCCTCAATAAGTAGGGAAAATGTTTTTGTTTTTTGAAAATTCCCCTCCAAAGTAGGCTTTTAGTGGGGGTTCAATTTTCATTTCAAGCTTATGCTAAATTGGTCACTAGTTTGTGCCTGCTTGTTTTTTGAAAATTCAGACATCTTTTACTGATGACAACACAGCATATATGGGTGGCTGTGATTCATAATTTCCCTAGGAATGTTAGTTAGTTATGCAAGTTGTTTCAGTGTTAAAGCTGTCATATCTGTCTGAATTTCTGAGATGAAGAATTGTCATTATTATACTCTGATCTATTCAGACTAATGTCCTTATCTTGGTTGTTTTAGTCGAGGTTTCAGCCATTGTACCCTCCAGCCTTCTTCAGGTGCTTGTTGTAGCAAAGACCAAACCCTTTATTCAATCTACAGGAGTAGGTTGTTCTCATTCCGCTGTCCATGCTAGAGGGTATCTTGTATCAGTTAATTTTTCTCAGCTAATTTGTCCATGTGCTGCTTTTTCCACTGAACTTGAGTATATGAAATTCACTAACCCAGGGATTGAACTCACAATCCCCTGGTAGCTAGACACTCTTAACTAACACTTTTTAACCACTAGCCCCGTGGGACAATGGCCTAGTAGATAATTGGGGAAAAAATGACATAACTATTGAAAATATGTTGTGGAGGAATTTCAGAATTATTTCTGTAATTTATTGAAATTGTACTGAATGTAGCATTCTATTATTTTTTTATAATACTGGAAAGATCAGTCTCTGAAATAAGATAACAGGGGTTTTTATATTGACCTAGTAATGTAGATATCAGTTTAGTAATCTGTTCTTCAATCCTGTTAACCTATTGTGTCACAAATGAAAAAAAAAGGATCTTTGTTCTTAGTTCCTAAAAACAAAAAAAGGTCCAAAGGAGATAGTCACAACTAAAGTTCTTTGACCAGTTTTCAGGGCTTTATAACATTGATTATTTTCCCACGCTTCTTCCCTGTAATGATTGAAAGTTCATGGAAGGAATTGACAAATACCCACTATTTAAAATAGCTGATCTATTCATAAATTTAGATATGCTTGCTGTGAAAACACCATTATCTTCAATGTTCAAGAACATTGTTTCAAAAAGCTCTCTAGAAAAAAAGAACAAAGTTGATAGTGGCTAAATACTGACCATAAAAAGTATTCTAACCTTGTAGGAAGTGACCTTATTTATTGTCTGATATATATATATATATATATATAACCACCATTTCTTGTCTGCCAAGATAGTGTAAAAGTTGTAATTTAAGAGGAATCTAGATTTTTAGGCACAGAAAAATGATGGTAGTAATCTAACTACAATTGCGTGTTTGCACTGCAATTACTCGACAACTGGCCATTGTACGAAGTTGACATTCTCCAGATATATTAGTCAGCAGACAAAGTAGTGGAGTTTGGAGTTGTTTGGATCATCGGTTGTCGAGAAATCTATTAAAAATTGAAGATTATAGATCTTTCTTCATAGTTTCTATAAATTATCTTCCTTGACCCTCATTCTTTAGAATTATCTAAATTTAGATATTTTATATCTAAATTGGCAGCACTGAAGAGAAGTAACCAAAATACTTCGAAGCTGTAGACAGAAAATTATTTTACATGACAATTATGGCAGGCTGCTCCACACACCATAAAGTCTGGCCACTTCCAAACATGCACCTTTGAAACGGGTACTGCATTAGTGGCAATAAAACCAATCTGACTGAACAAATAAGACAACTTTGTTCTGATTCGTGCATAAATTGTGCTACAATCAGAGGCCAGGTAAAGTTTGTATGTTGATACAACTAGATTAGCTGGTTTCGGTGTGTCTTCTGAATTGGAATATGTCCCTTAAATGAAGAACTTGAAGAATTTGGAACATGTGACATGAAAGAAAAAGAAGTTAGTATGTAGTGCCCTTATGCTGGCCACGGCTTCAGCTATCTCTGCTCGGGCTCCACATATCACATTACTACTTGTCCTGCTTGTGATATGTGAAATAAACTTGGAGGTGACAAACACCTGAAGTGGCGTCACTTCACCCTGTGCTATTTTACTTGTAGCTAGGGGGAAAGGGCATTAGTACGAAGTAAACACAAACTGTATGAAAGAAAAAGGTTTTTATTAATCATGCCTGCTCCTGCCTCATTCTAAAAAAAACATTTTACGATACTTTCTTTGCTATGATTAAAAGACCATTTCAATAAAATCATTAATATATCTGTGATTTGTATGGTAACTTGTGAGCATAGTCCAATGTATTTTGGAGGAGTGTAGTGAGACTTCCAAATATTTTCGATGGAGAATGTTCTGTAAGAATTCGGAAAGCATTATACATACCATGTAATTGTAAATATTAATGGATCTGTGTATAGTACGGTAATATCTTGTATTAGAGCTAATTTATTTTAGGGGAATTTAGAATGCATTATATAAGTATATAGATATGAACAAGCATATACAGGCAGTCCTCTACTTTCTTGTGGTTGCGTTCCTGAAAAACCGTACGAAAGGTGAATCTTGAATCACATATTAATTAGGGGCTTCCATTCCCTGAGAGCTAAAAACACACACACTCTCATGCTAGCACATGCATGCATACAGCTTCAGGGCAGTCAAAATGCAGGTGCACTGCATTTCGCTACACACTGTGCAGTGAATAACGGTCATGGTGTCAGTTTGTTTACAAACATAAATGAGCTAAAGAAAAAGTCATGGAAAGACACAAAAGCAACACCTTAAAAACACCCAGAAAAAACTAGAAAATATTAAAGTATGTATTGTATTTTAAATAATAAGTGATTTAATAATTCTCGTAGAAATTTAGACTCACTGAATATTATGCTCACTTGTATATTTTGATCTACTCGCATACGTACATATGATTTTCCACCTGCAATAAATAAAAGCAATGTTTGCATACAATATATTATTTGAACATTTTATGATACATAGTGTGACATTAAAATTAGGTGGAAAATGAAGAAATAAAAGCATAAATTTCCTATGTCTAATGCAGTTCAACTGAATTTTTACAGTACGGAAATTGAATTATGTGTTTTAATTTATAGGGTCGAAAGTCTGAAGTGTACAAAAGTCAAACAGACGAATCTCAAGGTCTTCCTGTACAGATATTTCTCTGTGCAAAAGCAAATCCTGCTTCATGACTCGTATACTTGTTAATGTGCTAGATAATTGTAGGTACTGATGTAAAAAATCTGCCAAAAACAAACCCTCATCTAACAAAACACTTTGGAAAAAAATTTAATTATTTACTGATCTCAAACTTCAAATTTTCTTAAACAGATTGAAGAACCAATAAAAGTAATAAAGAGTTAAGTAAATTTCATTTTTTTTAAATTTTAAGATAATTTTAATGGTTCAAAAGAAAATCAATCATTAAATTCAAACAATTGGGTGGGGGTATTTTTTATACATAAAAGGGACAGGGTTCCTGGGAATCAGTGTGGATGAGTCGTACATGTGAGGGGATCAGTGATCAAAGGGTTAACAGCTGCTCTAGAACTTTGTTTCATGGGCAAAGTTTAACATTACACGGACATTGCCATTTTCTAGTCTATCTGTTAGTAAACAATAACAATCCAGCCACATTTCATGATATCCTCTGCAATCAAAGATTTGTTTTGTCTCTTCATCATTCTGCAGCTCAATGACTTCTTCCTGCAAGTTGATTTCTTGTTCTTCAACTTTGCAAATGAATGGCTTCATAACCCAGACAAGAATATTTATATCAATCCGACCTTCAAAGCACTTCTCAAAATCATACAGTATTCTTCCAAATCCAGGTTGGAACAACAATCCTCTACTGAACTCCTGCTAGGAAACTGTAAAAAGCACTCTTCTGCCAATATTCTGTTTGAATAAATCCAGCTTTTTGATGAAAGTGGATAAAGCAGTTTTGGCCTCTTTAATAAATTGAAATTGTCAACTTGAAGCTGCAAGTTTAACATTGTTTTTATCATAAATGTCAGCTAGATGAGCCATGCAGATGAAGAATTTTCTGGCATAATTCATTATCAACAGATTGCAAAAGTCTATTACCAAATCGAATAAATTAAAAAAGCGCTTTAGGTATGAACCTTTGGAGAGCCAGTGCACTTCAGTGTGTAGAAGGCGATCAAATTCCTCTTTGCTATCTTGACACAGTTGATGGAATAATCTGCTATTTAATGAATCTTGTTAACTGCCGAACAAAGAATTGAATGGAGGTGCAGACTAATCTTTTTAGCAACAAGATGCTGACGATGAATAACACAATGAATTGCATTTAGTAATTTCTCTTTTCATGAATGCAATAATTCCAGCATGACGACCTGCCATTGAATGTGCCCCATCAGCTGCACAAGCACTAATGCTCGTTATTGGGATATTTTTGTCATAAGATACGTCTTGAGCTCTTCATTGACTGATTATCCGCTCATGTTGGTCTTCACTGATCTACAAAACAGCATTCCTTCTTGTGCTTTAATCTTTTTGATAAATCATACATAAGCCATTAACGCCTCGTTTCATACAGTTGATTCATCCAGTTGTATTCCAAATTTATTTTTGTGCAACTCAACATACAACTGACTTTCAATGTCATTTCCCATTTCATCAATACCACGTGATACAGTGCTGTTACTGAGAGGGGTGAATTTTAGAACATTAGCTGCATTCATCTTGAGAACAGTAGTCAGCATTTCAGATGCACATTGCAGAACTAACGTCTCTGCACCTGTATGAGATTTTTCGCATTTTGCAATTATTTTGGAAATGTAAGAAGCATTGAGACCACGATCAGAATCATTGTTTTTCTTTGTGAAGAGTGAAAATGCAGAAAAATATGCTTTTTGAATGTTTCCTTCAGTTTGCAAAATACTGCAATGTCACTACCAGCTTTACCTGAATGTTTCTTATGAAGATGAGCTTGAAGTCTCGATGGTTTCATAGCCTCATTGGAAAATACTTCTTTGACACAGCTGCCTTTGCTGATTTGTTGGTAGTTGAATGAAACCATATTGCAAGTAATCAATGGAATCTCCACAACACTGCCTCTAGAAGCTCAAATGCCCCCTTAAGGTCCTTAGTCATGTTGAGAACCACTGGTATAGATCATTAGAGTATATTGTATTTTAGTATATAAAACAGGAAGCAATCATATCTTATCCTATCATTTCATCAGGCATTGAACCATTTTCAAATTTCAGTTTATCTAGCAAAAAAAGGTGTCAATTAACTCTTTCCATCATGGGTTTACATCTTAAAATAATGTCCTTTTGGATGGTAAAAATGAAGCAAGTAATTTGTTTAAAAATATAAACTTTAGGAATTTAGTTTTAATTTGAAGAATTTGACACACAGTATATTTTTTTTCTTATATATTATTTTTTACCTTAAAGAATGGGGGCTGAAGTAGTGATAGAGCAAAAAAGCTTTGCTGTGGGGGTAATAAACATAGCTGCAACCCTACAATAAGCCCAGCCAGATAATTTTCTTCCTCCTGTTCTGTTTGAAATGATATAACTTGAGAGAGAACTCATTGCTTTTTAGTACTTTAACTCTTAAATTCCTTTAAACTTTTAAGTAAATTCTTTTTATTTTTTAAAATTCAGTTCACAAGAGTTCCACTATGTTTAGAAGTGGTTTCAAGTGGTTCATGAATTTGTGTTAAAAAATTTTTAACATCTGTAATAATAATAAAATATTATGATGTGGTATTTATAATACTAGTGCTCAATATTTATTAAAATAGAGCTTGTATATGGAGTCCTCACAACAATTTGTTTCACACTTATTATTAAATCTTCAGGTGAGAAATGATCTTAAAACTTTTCAATAGGCATGTTTGGGTAAGTGGAATTCTGGCTCTAAATATCAAAATTAATAAATAGTCTTGATTCTGCAAAATAAAAACAAAACTGAATAGGGACAAATAGTTTGTCAAATTAGTTTTGGCATCAAGAATGTTGAAATAGTTGTCTGCTTCTTTGGCTTTAAATTTGCCATCATCAGCAGCAGACGATTCCAGTATCAGCAGCAGCCCAATTTCTATCAGCAAGTTGGATATTCCCAGTGATGGAAATGGGTTTTGGGAACTAGATATATAGTAAGGCTTGGTTTTGGGAACTAGGTATACATTAATGTTTCCATTAGTGGATATTGAACATAACAAAAAACCTGGAAATTGAGAAGTAGGTATACGTTGTACTACCTCCCCCCTTTCCATCCCTGAATATTCATCAAGTGATGTGTACTTGATTGTACTTGTGAGATATATTCTTCACTTGTATTGGAAGGTCTATAAAGAGGCCAGAAAAGGACAGCCTTCTCAGTCATATTCAATACAAAGGACGTGATGCTTCATGCTCTACGGCTCCTAAAGATGTTGACTCGATCCAGATCAGAAGTGTTAATTAAACCATGTCAGCTTCAGAATTTTTTTACTTACTTATTTCAGGTATTTTGACAATATTATCCATGACAAAAAGAGACTAAAAGAATTCTACTGAGCCTCTGTTTAGTGAGGATGTTATCTGATTCGGGCTTAATGCGTTGTTTGGTGTTTGACTTTGAAAACATTTTCTCTTTAGAAAATGTCAAATGCTCTGCTGATATTTAACAGTGAAAAACTGTCTTGTTGATATCAGAAGATGAAATGTAATAAAACATTTATTGTTTTAAAATGTTCAGATATCTTTACCTATCAACCAAGCTTTTGCTTAACCCCCCCCCCTCAAACTCTGCAGTCAATATTACAAAACAGATCATGGTTGTATTTAGTGCTGGCTGCATTTGAATCCAGTATATATAGACAAGATTTAGACTTTTCTTATCACTGCTCGCTGACTCTATTGCTACTCCACCACTAACAAACTAGTTTTGACAGTAAAATTGATTAAACACTTAATTTTGCAATTTTTGACCTAAAGTTTGTTTAAGCTAGTTTTGGTACTCCGTCTGTAAGTTGTGCATTGAAAATGAGAAAAAAAGGGATTATCAATGGTCAGAAATTAAGGCAAACATTACTGATAGAATGGGGCTATTATATATTATAAATAAGTACATCCTTACAACTTTTTAATAGAAAGTTAATTGTCTGCTAAACCAAACATAGCGGGATTTTATTATTTCCAGTGGAACATTACACAATCAAAACGGTTATTATCAGGTATTATTTATGACCAAACTCTGCAGCATTGAAACTCTGTTGCCAAAAATATGAATATGCTGCCGTTCAAAGATGAGTACAACACTACGAGTTTCAATGCTGGAGAGTTTTGTCATAAATAATACCTGATAATAACCATTTTGATTGTGTAATGTTCCACTAGAAATAATAAAATTCTGCTATATTTGTTCTAGAAGAAAATTAACTTTCTATACAAAAGTGGTAGGGGTGTACTTATTTATAGGCAATATTGTATAATTGAGTTTCTTTTACTTCTTAGAAATGTTTTTGTGGCTAAATATTCAAATAAAGCTTTAAAAGTTATTTTATGTTTATATGGAAGAATTTTAATGGCAATGTCTAAAATTGTGAACAAATAAAGCTGGGAATTAATCTTTTTGTGGTATAACTGACTGCACTCTTGCACCGAAGAAAAGAAACGTTTTTGTATCAAAACGACTTTGTTGAAGATTTCCCAGCGCAGCTTCCTAAAAACAAAGTCGGAAACAACATACAAAAAAGCTGGACAAAAATCTGAGGGAGAATCGGACAGGCAAACAGATACGTCTAAACAGATTTTCCGCAGATAAAACTGCGATAACCATTGTATATCTAGGGTTCATTTGATAGCTAATATAGTAGTCCTAAACTTGTTTCTTCTTCTCTTCTTCCCCCACTCTCTTCTGCAACCTAACGAGTGCGGGTGGACTGCAGACCAGAGACGTTAACCCTTTAGCTGCTAGTTCCCAATGGACAGTCCGAATCTCTCCCCCCTCCTGCACGGGCATCATTGCGTCTTTGATTTGACCAATGAAAATCGAGAGTTACTTTAAAGCTTTACGCTGATTGGTCGGGTGAATAAAAATGCTCTGTAAGAGAGTCTGTGATGCCCCCCTCCCCCACCACTAATTCCCGCTAAAATTGATGGTCATGTTTGAATGTTTCAACATACACCTGTGTATTTCGAATTCCCGTTTAGACTAATGGTTTTCCTTTGTTTGGAAATTCAAACGTGCGCACTTGCATATTTCGCAACATTTGCTTCTCTTAGAATGTTCTCTAACTTACTAGAAAAACATATCCCTACAAACGAGTTATGTTTTATCCAGTATAGTCCTTGATCTACTAGAATCTATATCAAACCATTGACTGTGTCAGCAGGAATAAACCTCCTTTCATCAGGCTAATGAGATTTAATTAGCAAACTTTCTAGAATATCATAAAACCTTTATGAAAAAAAACTTATCAATTGCATAGTTGGTTTTATATAACCATCCTAGAGAATATTCTTAATGTGATTCAAAAGGAGAGTATTTAATGAAATAAACACCAAGTTGTAATGATGAACAAAGAGAATTGTTTTTTAACGCATAGAATTCTATTTAATCTCTCCAGTATGAACCTATCTTGATGGTAGACCAACCAATGGAAGAAGATTGATAGGAAGGGACTGGGCAAACTAGAGCCAACCTTTGTGGTGTTGGCCAGGCTTCTGTATTTGTTCCACAGACAGATTAACCTAAGATTGCTTGGGTGGAGCCAGGTGTTGACCTCATTAATAGCATCAGATTCAACTCAAAAGGTGTGCCAGCAATCAGGATATCTATATTAGTTGGAATATGGTAACTTGATTATCAAAGAGGGAATGAGAGTTCCTGACCCCCCACCCCCTCCAAACACATTTGAAAGAATACACTACCAATTTGTACTTTCTAAATTTTTAAAAATACTTCCAAATTTATTTTAGAAGAATGTTGGAAAATGGTTTCTAAAGAAAAACTTGAGTTGAGATTGCAACTAATAAGTTTAAACTGCATAGAAAAAAATTAAATGCATGTGCACGCGTGCACCATTAGTGATAAATTTTTTTTCACACTGTGCAGTAAATTGGAAATAACCAAATTCTATAATTTCATTCTCTGGTTAAAGTTGTATAATTCTATGTTTATTATTATTGGATGAAGTATTGTAACACGTTATTTTTATTAAATTTGACTAGCGTTTACCTTCAATCTAATTTTAGTTGTTTTTATACAACTTATTAAATCGGGCCACTGTTTTTATGGCAACGAATAACAGCGTGATCGGAAATAAAGACTAAGCCTTTGGTGAGAATCAAACTCCCACCCTCATTGCCAGAGGGAGATTAGTTTATGTCTAGCTGCTTTTTACCAATCGGCCACAAAGACTTCATGGATTAGCAGAAGCTGATTCACACACATAAACTCACTCCCTACACCATATTTATGTTGTTTTACATATGAGACCTAGTAGATTTATTTTATAAATCAATCTTTATTATTATTGGATGAAGTAATTGTAACACATTATTTTTATTAAATTTGACTAGTTTTTGCCTCATCCTAATTTTAGTTGTTTTTATATAACTTATTAATTCAGGCCACTGTTTCTATGGCAATGAATAAGAGTGTGATCGGAAATAATTGTATAATTCTGTTTGTATAAAAAAAATGTAGGGAATTGTTCTCTTTATAAATTTAGTGTAAAGGAATTAGAAGTTTAGATTTGATTAATTTAGAAATCAGCCTGTACAGTTTACAAAAATCTGAAATTTTATAACTTTATACAAATCAAGATGCAACAGATGTAAAAAAAAAATACTTTCCTTAATGAAGCTGCTCTAATTGCAGCCGCTTGCAAATGTGAAGGAAAATAAGATTTGTTTCAAATAGTAATGAATTGGTTTCATTCTTGGGATATACCAAACTGGGAAAGAAAAATATAGCCAATCCATTTTTCATGGCAGGAGAAAGTCCTTAAAAAAAAATATCTAGACATAATGATAAAAACTGTTTAAATTCAATTTTAAACAGGACTTCAGTTTTGACACTCCTAGTGTTATGGTGAATTCTTTTATCATTTATCTTAGCATATGGTACTTAGTAGTTCCTCTGATTTTTAAAAACAGTTTACAATCAACAACTTGCTTTAAATAGGAATTTTAGGATGGGAAAGTATCCTGGCTTTCAGGTCATTTTAAAATAATTCCTAATTATATATAAAAGCTTTTTTTTCTTTCTTATTAATATGGTGTATATAATATAGATTCTTTTCCGAGTTTCATAAAAATGCTCTAATTAAAACTGAAGAGTTTTACTATCAGATAGATTTGTAGGATTTGGCAGTTCGCAAGTTTGATTGTTCAAGCTCTTATTGTTTTGTTTTTTAATTGCTCACTTTTGTATATTAGCAAGGTGGTGCCTTGGAACAAATTGGCTTCATGATCATACTCCAGTATTCATATGGTTGACTTGAATAAGTTTTATAAGCCCGATACAGGAGAAAACATTAAATACAGTGACATATTAAAAAGTATCTTATCAATTTGAGTATGGTTAAGTCATCCATAAACAAAAAGAGAATGGAGGGAAAAAGATTAAAGACTAGTTTAACAGTACTCACTTAGGCTACTTATTCATGTTGATATTTTCATACACTAAACAGTTAATACATTGAAAAATAGACAAATCCTGTGAAACTATCGTAGAAAATTGGAAAATGATCAGATTGTATCTTGATTCCTCTATGTAATTATTTAGCTTATTCCCTGTCCAAGGCTATAATTCTTGTATCATAAGTTTTCATTTTATACCAGAGACCATTAATTTTTCAAATGCTAATCACAAAGGAAAAAAAAAAATATATATATATTTTATATATATATATATATATTAAAATTATGGGAGAGAAGCACATGTAAGTATGTTTAAAGAAGTAAATGAATATTTTAAAAAATGTTAAAAGTAGATAAACCTGTATCAGAATTATTGTACAAAAGAAAACTTTGGTTATTTAAAGAAAGTTGATTGAATTTCTTTTTCTTTTTAAGCTAACCCTTAACTGATTAACTTGGTTCAGCAGTGTTGCCAACTGAAAACAGTTTTTTGTGCTAAATCAACCCCCAGAAAGTGTCAAAGTGTCAAAACGCCAAAATGCACTAAAAACATTGTTAGCCATTTTATGACCATTTAAATAGCTAAAAATGGCTAGATTAGTCTTTTTAAAATCATTGCTAAAGAAATTGTGCTAAAAAGCATTAAAAATGAAAAATTGAAAATTTAAAGTACATCATACTCTTGACACTTTTTTTCCCCCTCTCTTTCTCATGTCCTCCCATTCTGCATGAATTATGGTCTTGAAGAAGTTGGTTGCTTGAATCATAATTGTTCAATTTTCATTCTAAGAATCAGCAATTATATTAGTCAATCCTATTTATAAGTCAACACTTTGTGATCAAGAAATAAATTTATGTCTCCTGTCTAGATCAAGTCCATTTTTCTAAGGCTAACAAAGCCCTCTATTTTTGGCATGTTAAACAGTTCCAGGAAGCTCTTGTTTTCCTCTTATGAGGCAGGAGGTTTGCTCTGGCAACAGTACCAACACAACAGATGGTTGTGCATGAATTATTGGTGTAAACAATATGAGGTTGATGTAGATTGTCAAAATATAGGATTTTGTTATTTTCTACAGATCTATGGGTACCATGATGCCATAAGCTAGTGGCTAGCTGCTAATCCATGAAGTCTTTGTGACCAATTGGTAAAAGCAGCTTATATTCTCACTGAAGACTTACTCTTTATTTCCGATTGCGCTGTTATTCGTTGCCATAGAAACAGTGGCCCAGTTGTATAAAAAAAAACAACTAAAATTAGGATAAAGGTAAAAAAACTAGTCAAATTTAATAAAAGAAAGTGGTGTGTTCCAATACTTCATCCAAGATTGATTTATACTTAAAAAATGTACAAGTTAGTCTATTGTAAATTAGTAAGCTTCTGTATAATATTTTATTATTATAGGTCCATTATAGTAACTAGTGAATATTTTGTCTAAAGGTAAGAGTTGTTCTTAACTCTTTCAATCATGCATGGATTTCAACTCAATGAAACAGTTACTATCTACCAGTTGACCCATCTTTTAGTTATTTCTTAAAAAATGTTGGTCTTTAAAAATCTATAGCTATAGACATTAACTTCCTTTAAGTAGTGATTCAAAGTCAATATCAGTTGCAGGCTCTCAAAAATATTTTCTCTGTTCTCTTCAGATCAATTGCCAAACTGCAATTGGTTGCTGTGTGTTGTTAATATTTCATACTAGCGTTAGTACTACCTGTGAAAAACAATGGGATTATTGATGTATGGAGTTGGCACTTCTGTCTAGGGTCAGAGTAGCTGTGCACTCTGCCTAGGATCAAAGTGTCACTCCCTAGCACCTCTACCTATGATCAGTGTACTCATTGAAAAGTGTTACACATGGTAGTGCTTTTAGCTCAGTGGTAAGAGCAGGGCCGTGTATAGGCTGCTTCCAGGGTAGATGTTGGTTCAATCCCCGTACAACACACATTTCGTTTATCAATCACTTACACTGATGCCGGGCTGACATGGGTTCCCAATTAATAAATGTCTTTATAATTATAATGTTCTGTCGGATATAGAATTATCCATTCTTTGAATTTCATACTGTTGGCATAGGGAATCACTTCATATTATATGCCTAAAAATATGATTGTGAGAATAAGGAGGCGAGTGAATGTATGATTCGGGCTTCTGCCTTTCCATGGTAGTGCTGTTAGCTCAGTGTTAAGAGCAGGGCTGTGTATAGGCTGCTTCCAGGGTGGACGCGTGTTTGATCACCGCACAGCGCTTGTTTCTTTATTCATTTATACAATCTAGGCTGTATACTTTCTGTTAAAGATAAGACATACAATTTTATACAAGCACCATTTTCTTCAATTTCTTCCTCAAAATCTTAATGAACCCAGTGCTGGGTCAGTGTTGGAGATTTCTTTAAAGAAAACAAAATAAGGTATGAAAAACTGGTTGGTCTTATGATGTAAGAGATCATCAGGATGCCATGCTGGGTCCTTCTTGGCATCCTTAGTGCAAGGAGAGGTTTGCTTGGCAGTGCCCATCTACTTTCCAAGCAACACATTACTAGTAGTACTGAGTTACCTAGTACCATTAGCTTAGTTTGCACCAAGGTCTTTCATATCCTCATTGCCAATTCATTTGCTTGCTTGTTAAAATAGGCACTACAAAGTGGTGTAAATATCTATACAGTCATGTCAGCAACCCCTCATCACCCACATGGTTATTTACACATAAAAGATTCTTTAACAAGGCTCAAGTTTTATAATTTTGTGTGTGTGTGTATCAATAGGAGTGTCTCTCCACTCAAATCCAGCTCCTCTACTTGTCAATATGATCATTTCTATACTATTTGAAGCCCAGATACTTCCAGAAATTA
>VCCN01000192.1:1309510-1329771 GCA_006491835.1 Architeuthis dux | reverse complement strand
ACAAGTAACTAAGAATTCCAAAGGGAATCCCAACAGATAAATAATAGAAGTTGATGAGAACTCCAAACCAAGTCACCGATAACACCGAGTTGAAACAGTCATGTGTATCTGTTTATGAAACCTTGACTGAAACTGAAGCATAACAAACACTAAAAACTTGAAATAATAATGTTACAAAAAAGTTAAATTTTTCCCATCTTCTGTTTTTATTCCAGAAATATTTTCTTATGAAAATAATAATCAAATGTAATATGCATTATTGACATACATTGATATATAATTTGATTTCATTAAATGTAAAAAAATTACAGCTGTATGTAATTGTCTTACATTTTTTTATTTCTTTGTGAAAATTGTCTTATTATCTAAGGTTTTAAGACTTTCCTTTTTTTAAACTTTTCGCATCAGCTGCAAACAGGGCCATACTTTGGTAATGTAGCTGAGTGATATCAATCTCCATTCATAAATTTGAGTGCATGACTTTACCACACAATGCGAATAGATCTGGATTCTTTGAATTGCAAAAGTGGCTCTAGCATAAAAATAGTCAAATTATGAAACCACAAATTCTGTTGTCTTCTATTTGCACAAATTTTACTTGACATCTACTGTATATGTAGGTATATAAGACAAACATTTAATTTAAAAGAAAAAAAACTTTGCAAATATTACATTGCATCCAATGCGCTGGTATTATGACTAGGGGGCCGTTACCAAAACTTGATATGGCCAGTTATGGGGCTTAGATGAGTTTCTGTGAGCGGTAGTCCTCCAAATACCCTTGTAAACCATTTGTCTTATAGAGAGGCACATACGGAATATAAAACCCATTTTAAAATTGATTACATCTTTGTTCTTTGTTATGTTCTGTGTTTAGCTGTGTTGGTTAAAAACGCGGTTGGCTAAAACCATATTTAGCTGTGTAGGAAAGAAGAGAGAAACAAAGACACAATGTGCTCATGTTGATAGCTGCTGGTCAAGAGACTGTTCCCAGCTTCCGTTTAGGCTTGTTTATTTTCATTAAAACATACAGGCGAAAAGATACATAAATACACAAACATTACATAGTAGAACTGAAGTAATTTCTCATAAATTATATTTTACTGTTTTGACATTAATATATTTTTCTGCACTAACTTAGAGCTAAAAAGCATAAAAGTTATCTTTTGTGAAGCAAGAAACTAACTTTTTTCAATCTATATAATAATTTTACTTTTTCCATTACTTTGTTTGCAATGTTGAAAGAGAAACAACTAAAAGAAAACAGGAATAGCAAAATTTAATTTTATGAAAATAACTTAATTTTGTTAAAACACAAACTACCCTACTAATTTTTCCTATCATTGATTAGTTTATAATCTGATTATTTTTCTATTATAGAATACAAATCAAAAGTGCAGAGTAGCTGTTCCCCCCCCCCCATTTCTCTTCTATATTTGAATTTAAAAAAATAGTCAATTATCGTTAAGGCTGACGTAAATGTAAAAAGCTCTTTCAAACAGGCCTCTTCATTCAAATAGAAAGGTCTGTAAATGTGGGAGGAAGATGCACAAGGATCCTATTTAACTCCAGAATAACTGAATTACAAAGAAGTAATTGTTCTATATTTGGCCAACTTGGGGCACTTGAGCTCTGTTCATTACTCAACACTCAATACTTAATTGATAACAGCTTTTCGTCAGGAGGTCTTTTAGGATGTTGGTTAACTTATTCAGATGAAACAGGCTTACTATTTTTTTATATTATCATAATCTTTATTTATTAATTTTTTTTTGCTTGGACAACTTCTGTCTTGTATGATTTCAGAAATACTGTTATATGTGTATGGTGTGTGTTTTTTAGAAATTTATTTATATATAGATGAAACTTTCAAATGTCTATGTGAGCAAGGGAGGATTGGTTGTTGGGTCAGTCACCCTGCTGAGAAAGAATCCAAAAGCACTCGCATTTTTTCAGAATAACATGTTGATCTTAAGACCAAATATATTACTGTTAATTGATGGTAGTTTTCTACAAAGAAAATCTGAATTTTATCTTTTTTTAAAAACATTATGTTCTTATTAATAAACTTTGTCAGCTAAATCTCACAGAAGAAATATGAATGTTATCAGGATGTAAAATATATTTCTAATATGTGTCAAGGTTGTGACTAACCACTTTGCTAAAATTATTTTAGCAGTTTGAGGTATTGACTAAATTATGATTTGGGCTGTTTTGAATCATTACACCAATAAATGGCATTTTATACAATATTTTTTGTGTGAGCATTACAAACATTTTGTTATTTGTCAGATTTATTTTTTTATTTAGGATTCTAATTTGATTATAAAACATCAATGGAGATGAAACCTGTTAACCCGGATTTAATTTTCAGTGCAATGTGTTTTTCCTATTCATTTGTGTATGTAGTATATTTAAGCAGCGTTGGACAATATTCCAACTTGATTCCAATTCTCTATCGTGGCAGGGGGATAGCTCATGAATATATTTAAATTTTAGTCAAGCTTTTTGAGTCAATTCACATAGTCACACACACACACACACACACACACACACACATACAGAGAAAACAAACACACACAGAAAACAAACACACTTCAAATTTGAATGGTAGTTGAAACCAATATAGACAGGTAAGTAAATTTATTTACAAAGAGCAACTAAAACCATATTTAAAAAGTTATTTCCCTACAACTTTATTAAATCTTAGTGGAGAAGAGAGATAATCTTACTCCTAGCTCTGATGATACATATGGTTTTAACTTTCTGACTGTCTGAAGTAGAGCATGTGACTTGACCTACCTAACAGGCTAAGTTTATTTTGCATGCCTTTTACTGGGGAAGAGACACCCCAGCTGGGACAGTGTATGGGGATACTATGAGGCACTTTTCTCAGAGCTAAATCCTTCCTGTTCTCTTCTTCCACCAACCTATACATTCTTTCATGTCAAGTAGGTCAGCAGAGAGAAAAAGGGCGGGTTTGCTAGCAAGTAGGTAATCCAACAACATATCTATATTCAGCTTATGGTTGCATGAGAGGAGTGTCATTAAGCTGGTCTCTAATATACTTTTTGCCAAGTCTTCTACTGATAAACAATGGGGAATCTTCTGCTCCTTTTTTAAGGAGTCTTTGTTTTGTTGGAGATTTAGTGGGTGTTGAACTGTTATCTGTACTGTTCTAATGTCACCCCTCCACCTCTTTCCACTATTGGAAATGAAAACAGAATGGGTAACTATTCTTGTAAGTAGCCTGGATCTTGGTACATTTTGACAGTTCCAATTTGAATAACAGCCCTGGTTAACCACTCAATAGACCCACCCCACATGAGTAATTAAAAAATTAGAAGGAGTGATCATTGAATATGTTATGCTAAAAAAGTCCGAATTTTCAAAACACAAGCATGTATGCTGCGGGACACAAACCAAGGGACCAATTTAGCATACATAGCAAATTGACCCCCCCCCCCAATTTTCAGCCCTCTAGCACCATTTGTACGTGTCATACATACATAACCAGTCAGCCAAAACTTAAAACTGAAGAAACCTATGTTGGCAGTTTTTGGTTGACGGTTTCTAACATATGCATTTTAGAGATTTTTATGACAATATTATAGAGGAATTTACTTTTATTCACCGCTATCTATATATCTGGACTTTGCCATGTCCTAAACATTCATAGTAGAAACTTGAAACATTGAAAATTTTTGTTTTGTTTTTTTTGAAAATCCGACCTCTTTTAGTGATCACAGCCCAACAAAAGGCGAGAGAAGTAACTTATTCATTGATCGTGCCCTTTTCCAACTTTTTAATTGATCACCCCCAACACAGTATATAGGGGTGGCAGTGATTCATAATTTCTTATGACTTTTTATATTTTATTCAAATCTGGAATTGATGCTAATGTATTTCCTGTAATACTAATACACAATCTTCAGCATTGAAAGAAATGGACAAAAAAAATATTTACTGAAAAATTCCACCACTATTCTATGGGATTTGAAATGGGTTGCATCCTTTTGAAACATTTGCTGTACTATGGTTCTGTACACAAGGGCTGAATATTGAGTTTCTACAACCAAGGAGCTGTTGAAACTTACACTGACTTGTAAGCTCAAATCAACAAAGCTTTTGTATGAAATAACATTTATCATTAATTTCCAAAGCAATGAAATCAATTACTGTGTGTTGACGATATGATATAACCATTTCCCCAAGACTTGGTAAATATGAATAATAAACCGTCTTTTAAGTTGCTAAATAATTTGTATATTTTTCGGGAATTTCTTTACCCCCCCCCCCCCCCCACACATTTTTAACAATAGTTTGTTTTTGAGAATAAGATAGACGCAAACTGACTTTAGAAATAACATTATGCACCCAAACACTTACATGATTATTTGCAATACTCAAATACTTTTGTAATGGACTTGGATAATTAATTTATTTATACTTAATGTATAGTTTATTAATAACTAGCTGGGGTACCCAGGGTTGCCTGGGAAAATAAAACTTCAAATCTAACACAGGAAAACAGATGATATTTTGTAGAGATTTCATAGAATAAAATTAGGGGTAGTGCACTCATGGCCAGATCCGCATGTTCACCCTCAGTGATTTCCAGGAGGGGCCAGGCCCTGCTTGCCAAAATACCTGCGAACGATCACCCTCCTAAAACCATAAAAAAATTAATTAAAACGGAATTCAAGTGCTCATTTTTAGCTTTAATACTTTACACAGCAAAGAGGACCATTGGATTTAAATTGTGCCCGAGTTTTATTGATGTGTAGGGGCTAGTGGTAGGGTTACATTTTTTGCTCTAAAAAAAACGTGTTTTATTATCGGGTTGAGGCCGATTTCGAATATACCTTTGTTTTTCCTCTGGTGCATAGTTCTCAACTTGTAAGAGTACAAACATACATACTCGCTTAACTACTTTATTAGAGAAGTGATTATAATTATAAGATTTCTGTTTGTCTCAAAACAGTACCAGGCCTACCCTGAGAAACCTTTTCTCGGAACTATGAGGCAGCAGAGAGTATAGAGGGAGTGTGTAACAGTACAAGGGTATTGTGTGGCTTTGAGTGCATTTTGCTTGTGTGTTAGTTGAATAGTTTGGAAGTTATGTCAGACCCCAAGCGTGGGAAACATGGGATCTATCCTCGCAGAGACTTCTTATCTCATTCTTAAGTGGTTGCTAGGCAAGTACATTGTTTGCTGTCTCACAATAACATCATATTAGTGTATTATGAGAAACCTGTGTAACATTTTGATTGTCAAATGTTTATTCTGATGCATGCTTTTTATCTTGCTGAGCATTTTATAGTTAAGTTAATCACTGCTACCAAAGGTTTAGGTTATTCATGTGTTCACACATTTATATGTATATATCTATCTATGTATCTGCACTTTGCCCAGCCCTAACCATTCATAGTAGAAACTTGAAATTCTGCATACACATTCCCTTCAATGCCTGAGGAAAATGCTTTTTTTTTTTTTTTTTTTCATTTTTTTTTTCTCCAAATTCACCCTCCCCCATAATAGATTAAATTGAACCCCCCCTCTAAAAACCTCCACCCAGCCCTAACCATTCATAATAGAAACTTGAAATTTTGCACACTCACTCCCCTCAATGAGTAGGGAAAATAATTTTTTTTTGTTTTTTAAAAATTCACCTCCAAAATAGGGTTTTAGTGGGCGGTTCAATTTTCAATGTAAGCTTATGCTAAATTGGTCACTAGTTTGTGCCCGCTTGTATTTTGAAAATTCAGACATTTTTTAGTGATCACAGCCCAATTTTTTAATTGATCACCCCCATTTCCCCATTGAGGGGAGTGTGTTTACAAAATTTCAAGTTTCTATTATGAACGGTTAGGGCTGGGCGATGTACAGATACATAGAAAGATACAATTGACCCAACCCCCCTAAAACCTTATGGGGCTGGGATATTTTCGAAGATAGATAGATACATATAAATGTGTGAACACATGAATAGCCTAAAACCTTTGGTAGTGGTGGTTAATCAATCTGGAATCATCCAAACAGGCATTTTCTTGATTCTGTTCTTACCCAGTTTGTACTGTTTTTTTATTAGTTTTTAAGTGCATCATTAAATGGGTAACTTTTGACTTTGTTGGGTTTATCTTCTGTTGAAAGTTCATTTATTTATTTTGTAAATCTGGGTTACCTCAATCTTTTTATAGACTGAGCACATTCAACTAATAATAGGATGATTTAATCCATTGCTAAATCTTCTGTGGGTTTAGAAATTATATTTATTCAATAACTGCTCAATTTCCAATCTGTTTATATATGGTATTATGTCAATGAATAATGAAATAGATTTATGTCTTGTTGGTATTATGCAAGTATAGGAATAACTTATTATATGGAAAGGCTGCTTGCTCTTCTAGCTAAATTTGTGATAAAGAATTAGTCGCAGTAAGAATCTGACTCGTAGCAAGACCAGATGACAGTTGTTTTTGAGTGGAATTGGTTTTATTTCTGATATCACTTGATCTCCAATTCATCTCAATGTAATGAAGCAATTGTCTGGTTGATTTTAAAACTAAGAACAGGACTAGCATTCCATTCATTAGAGATTGTCAGATAATTTTTATTAAGATTGATATAGGTAATTTTCTGTAGAATTACTCTCGTTTAAACGTGTGTGTGTGTGTGTGTATCTCGCTCTCTCGATAATATTATGGAGTGGTGGATATGTTCCATAGAAAGTACCAAGTTTGATTTATGGAGCTGAAGTTTAACATGCAATGTTACTAATGGGTATACAAATTTGAGATTGATTTACAAATAAATTAATATTTTTGCAGACAGGGTTAAACGCAAGTAATTCAAGGTTCTAATATAGCAAAAAATTTGAATATATTGCAGAAAGAAATGCACTAGGGATGTGCAACAATGTCTTTGTTAGTTCATAAATTCCTTTCTGGTAAATTTTTTTTTTTCTTTCTTTTTCTTTTTCATAAGATATTTATTGTTCGACTAAAACCTGTTAATGTATCCCTAAAAACACACTTTTATTGTTTACTTGAAACATTTAGATTTGTCAGAAATCAAATGTGTAATTTACTATCTTGTTTTTGTTTTTCAGAATCAAGCCTGAAATTGTAGATCTAACTATTGCAGGTAAGCAAATTCCATTATTTCTCTTGATGAAATGCAACCTTGAGCAATCCATACAACTGATATCGCTTTTTAATACATTTGATTTTTTTTTCTCTCTCTATAATTCAGAAGTTACAAATATCTCTTTAGTGAGATGTAGTCTTAATAATTCAGTTATCATGTTTGAAGTCTTATTTGAAAAAAATTTTCTAAATTTCTTTTTTTAAATTTTTTTTATCGGTGTTAAAAAATCACTGAAATAGATTTTTCAACTTGAAAAAAATTATGCCTATTCCTGTGAATATAAAACAGGTAAAGAAACTTGCTGGTTTGCAGCCAACTAATTTGGCAGTCAACTTGGATGCCATCTTGAAAATTATACCTTTCCAGTGGTTAGACTGTGGTAGACTTTTGATTTGCTATCACGTACACTTGATACTACAAAAAACTGTTGGAAAAACTTGTCTAGGATGAATAATGAACAAATAATGGACATTTTAAGGATTTGGATGCCATCTTGTAAATTATAACTTTCTAATTGTCAGACGGTGCTATACTTTTATGTTATTGAGCACACCTGATACCACGGAAAATTGTTGATAAACCTGGGAGGGTGGGGATTTCATCATAAATGTACCCGACTATGTGATAAATATGAGAAATTACTGCAAATGATGACGTCATAAATTCTGGTCTGGAAAAATGCAAATAAAAAACATTGCCACCGCCTATTTTTGATGTTATCATCCAGAAATGTTGAAAGGATGCCAAAACCACAACAAGAGGTTCAACTGGGTTTCCATCTGACTATTAATGTTTGTAGCTCCTTGCAACATTGTTCATTTTATAGATTCTAAACTCCTTATTGATTGCTTGGTTATAATAGATTTTTGGAGCTACAAATTGGAAAGTAGTAATAATCCATAAAGGAAAGGATCAGCAAACAGATTCCTGGTTGCTGCTTCTGATCTCATATTATTTCATGCTAATGTCCTCAAGAAAGAAATAAACCCAATCTTCCTTGTGCAATCTGACAGTCATCTTGACCCAGAGTCTTCTCACAGACGGGCCAGGATGACTGATAGGAAGAGTGGGTATGCGGTTACATATCTCCTTTACTCTCTCATCCATGTGTAAACTGTCATTCTCAAAGTGAGAATTGATTCCTTAGTTGAAAAAGGATGAATAACATTCACTGCCACTTGATTAGATTTATACAGTACATAGGCAAAAGAGATCAAAATGTATTGCACTCATTTATGAGAGGATTCATTTAACAAACATATTTCTCTATCAAATATGCTGTTTTGTCAGGTGATGTGTGTTTATAATTGTAGGACACAATTTTGATCAGTATTTCTTGAAATATATCAATGTTTTGTTGAATTATCTTTTATTATTTTATAACGTATGTGACACAAGAACTTCAATCATATGTAGGGAGTTTGCCCCAATAATGCATTATCTTCAGAAAATGCTCATGTCTGTTTTGCAGGTAATATAATAGATCATATTTAGAACTACCATACCAAGGGAAAAATAGGAATCACTGTCACCTGTATATGCTGTGTTGGGGGTGATCAATTAAAAATTTGGGCTGTGATCACTAATAAATGTCTGAATTTTCAAAAAGCAAGCGGGCACAAACTAGTGAACAATTTAGCATAAGCTTACATTGAAAATTGAACCCCCCCCCCCACTATTTTGGAGTGGAATTTTCAAAAAACAAAATAAAGCATTTTTCCTACTCATTGAGGGGATTGTACAAAATCTCAAGTTTCTACTATGAACGGTTAGGGCTGGGCGAAGTCCGGATACATAGATAGATATGTATAAATGTGTGAACACATGAATGACCTAAATGAATGATTTGGTGGTGGTGATTAATAATCAGATTCATATATTATGTCTGTTAATTTGAGGCAAAGTCATGAATTTATGACTTTGCAATGTATTGAACTAGTCTTGTTTTTAACTTTTAGACTAGTTTTTCTTTTGTCTTTAATGTGTCACCTAAAAATGTTAAAATACATTTTTTAACATTATTATATTAAGTTCATTTAACAATAATAAAAGCACATAATGTTTTTCACTTAATTATGAACAACTAATGAAGTATAAAATACTGATCGTTAAATCCAAAACCGTACAAAGAAAAAAATAGCGACTAAATTTGCTGATTCTGGATTTGTACATTTTTTTAAATCAGAAGTTGAGAAGAAAATTTTAAGTAGACCACTTAAAATTTTCTTCACAATTTCAGATTTAAAAAAAAAAATACAAATCCAGAATCAGCAAATTTAGTTGCTGTGTAGGTGAAATTTACCTCTGTACTAGAGTATGTAAACAAAGATGGCAGCATATTGAGGTTTGGAGAAGTACAGAATATAGCTATATGGCTAGATTTGGATGACTCCTGCCAATTGGCCTTCGTAGCCTATTTGGTAAGATGGCAGCTTCCTGAAGATAAGGGATATGAGTTAGTCTCACCGGAGGCTTATTCTTTTTTCCGCCCCATGCTGTTGACTAACAATAGTAGAATGACGATCTGGGCTTTGTGATAAAAAAAATAAGAGAAATAAGGATGAAAGAAATACTAGTCAAAAAATTAACTTGACAATGCATTATCTAAGAAATTCAAATAATATTAGTTTTTTTAAAAATTAAATTTGACTAGTTTTTAGCTTCATCTTAATTTCTGTTTTTATATACAGTCAGATAATAAAGAATAAGCCTTTGGTGAGAATCGAACTCGCACCCTCATTGCCTGAGGGAGTCTAGTTTATGTCTAACTGCATTTACCAATCGGCCACAAAGACTTCATAGTTTAGCAGGAGCTGATTCACAATTTTAAACTCACTCCTTACATCCGACTCTCAGCGCCATATTTTTTTGTTTTCACGTTTGAGAACTAGTAATCTTAATAAATTAATCTTTATTATTATTATTTGATAAAGTAATTGTAACACATTTTTTAATTAAATTTGACTAGTTTTTACCTTCATCTTAATTTCAGTTGTTTTTATATACAACTTTCAATTCGGGCCACTAACTGAAATTAAGATACGGTAAAAACTAGTCAAATTTAATTAAAAAATGTGTTACAATTACTTCTTCTAATGGTAATAATAATAATGTCTAAAATATTAGTCTTGTTTTCACCCCCCCCTTTTTTTTTTTTTTAAATTTCTTTTTAATTGAAGAAATTCTATTAATTTCTTTTTAGATTTTGATGGTGTTCTATACCATATATCCAATCCAGACCAACAAAAAACAAAAATTAGGGTAAGTATTACTGAGCAAAATTCCTACTGTCTATCGGTAGTAAATCCTTAAGTTTTCATGAACAATTTTGTTGATCAGTGATTTCTTGTAGATGATTTCCAAAGTTGAACTAAAGGTTTCCACCTTGCTTGTATTGTTATTAACATGTCTCTCCTTCCTGGCATCGACAATTCAAAATTAGCCCCCTTTTTCCAGTCCAGTTGAATTATGGTCTTGAGTATTCAGGAAAATATTTTATTTAAAATTTCAATTCATTGGGTTATTGGATATATATGTGGGTAGATAGATCACTTACTCAAAGGTGACCTAAGCTATGTAAGGCATTTCCTGTAAGCCTTCTAACATAAAAGAGAAAAGTAATTACATTTTTTGTTTCTCTTTGTTTCTCTTTGTTTCTCTTTGTTTCTCTTTGTTTCTCTTTGTTTCTCTTTGTTTTTTTTGTAAACCTTCATCACTTGGGACTAGGATATTTTTGATGAAATAGCTCATCAGCCACTTCAGGACAATTGCTTTCACTGCTTTCTTCACCATCTATGAATTGTATTGAATCACCATCTGATTCATTTCTCGTGGAAGAAAACCCTAAGGGAAAAGAAGTTTCTTGTGAGATATCTTGTCAGATGCTCAGAGGACAAAGAAATTTACACTTCCATGTCATTAGAACTTGACAGCAGAAAAGGCTGACAAACATAAAGAAGTACAAAGAATATATTGGGTAGCCTAAAAAGTCTGATCTGTTTTCATCAATAGATAGCATTCAGAGAATTTAGTTTTAACTAGCCTCATTCAAAAGATTACTTTTGATTGAATGTCATGTCAGTGTGTAGTTCAATAAAGTTAATGTCAAAAGATTATTTTTATTATTACTTAACAAACTGAATACATTTTTTTAGCTACATAATAAAAATAATCATCACTTCAAATCTATTTTTCTGATGGTTGAACTGCACGTGATATTAGAAATCACATGAAATCCTTGTATATGTAGTGATTTAAAACAACTTTCATACAATTTTTACTGTACTCTCACAAAATTCTCACAACAGGAAGACTGAGAGTGATGACTCTTTTCTGTAAAATTACATGTGTAGGCCTTTATAGCAAGCTTGCATGAGCACAGTAAAAATGTAAAAGAAACAAACTTTTGGTGCCGTTAGGAAATAAATCGTAACACAAGTGTGCTTTGTACTATCTCTGCACCTTGTAAATGTGAGATGCGCTAGGCATTCCTTTGCTCATTTTCAACTTGTCATGGTCGAGTGCTGCCACTTCTGCATATCAAAGGTTAAAAATGTCTAAGTTACGCCTTTTAGATGTTACTTTGTCATCTAAGAAATGTCTATATAAGAAGTAACTTGATCTTTGTTGCTCGATCATTTTTAGTTGTTTGCATATCAAACCTTTTGTGCCTAATACAAACACGTCTTACTGTGAGTGAAGACACTTGCATATTTTTCCAGAAGTTTTGGTTGAATTGCTCCACTGTGTTCATGCTAATTTTGTTATTAAATGCTTTTGTGACTTTCTTGTCTTTTCTTCCTCACTTTGAATTCAATGCTTAAATTCAGCTGATCTTTATTATATTCTTTAGGCTAGACTGATCATTTCTAGAGATGGTTTTTCTGCTGTTTCTTTCTTCAGATCCTATATGCTATGTAGTTGTGGTTTTTACTATTTATTCACTCTGAGCCTTTCACTTCACTTCACATTAGAATGTATAAAGAGAAGGTGTGTGCAGAGGAAGCCTTCATTATAACAACGGATAATGTTGTCAAATGTTTATCAGAATCAGTTGGTCCCAAATACTTTATTAAAAATTAATTAAAAATTTTGAAAAAATTAAAAATTAAATTTCATTAATTTTTTATGATGTAAATTTTTAACCATGAATGTAAGTTGTCCAAATTTGTATATCCTTTGCTTAATGTTATCAGCCAGTTATTGTTATCTAAAAGACCCGGTCACAAAGTAATTATAATAAGGGACTTCCTTGTGTAAAAATTGTCATTCATAACCCCCATTTATTTAGGTATCATTTGGAAGCTGGCATCACCTACTGAGTCCAACCTTCAATGTCACATGTCTCAATCTTCCATTTACACATGTCCCCTTTTACGTTTCTTAACATTGATCGTGTGTGATTTTCATACTTGATTTAGGAGGCAAATGCATTCTATGTACAGCAAGGTTATGCTCCCCACATTCATCACTTACTGTACACAAACAAGCATTTTGATCTTTTGTATTGTGCTTTTTAGTCTCAGCATGAGCAAGTTATGTCCTGACTGTAAAATGAAGCATTGCGACACTTCACATTAGGCCAGTATCAAAAGGCTGTGTCTTTTGTTGGATATCAGGCAGTTACAGGATAGACTCCATGAGTTGAGAATAGGAGTTAATAACTCTCAAAATGGTATAGGCAAACTTTTGTTTAAATTCTGGTTTAGCCACTATGCTGAAAAAAAAATTAATAGCATTAATCCAACTTGTTCCATTGTCATTCATCTTATAATACAAAAGGCCTGGTCATTTTCTTTGTTGGTTTTCTGTCATGCTAAAGCAAACAGAAAGTGAGGAAAGGGTTACTGTGTTCACATGCAATGGGCTGCTGCTGGTAAACCGCAGCAACCCATTTTGTGTCAGTATGTTCGCTGAAAGTAGGCAGACAACTGCTGCTGGTAATATTACTACTACTACTGGTTTCTCAGTTTCGTTTTTACCCAATTCTGTTGCCTTATTGTTTTTAAATGATTAAAAAAATATGAAGAGTTGTAAAAAATCAACAGAAAGATAAATTTTGTTTGCGGTGTGTTTTTTGTTTCCAATAAATACATTCATGATAAAATATATATTTGTATAACTTATCCATACATAAATGCACCCGTCATTTTTTTATGCTAATCTTGATGTAAAATGTTATAACACTTTCCTGTAAGCATTGCTATTAGAATCATTGGCCTTGGTTTTTAGTATATTGCTCAACTATAACTGCAGTAGCTTTTATATAGAACTTTATATTAAGTACAATCAATAAAGAATTTCATGCCCCTTGTTTTTCTTATTTGGACAGAATGTAGCTAAAAAGGTTGATTATTGAAGTTTTGTTACATAAGGTAATTCATAAAACTATTATCATTTTCTCTCTAAGCTTTTTTCTTTTTCTCTAATAAATTTTACTGATATGCTTTTTAAAATATATTTTACTTATATTTTTATTTTATTTTTCAGGTCAGTATTTCCCTGAAATTTTATAAAGAACTCCAGGAACATGGTGCAGATGCAGTAAGTTTAAAATTTCATTTATTTTGTCCCAATTAATAAACTGAATCTCTGAGTTATATTTAAAGAAAAAAAGAAGATTGCCTAAAATTAAAATTAATTATTCACATTTATTCAATGTTGCATTTTGAAGAGCTAACTTTGTTCTCATGCCCACAGAATGCAGTTCAATTTTTTTCCCTTTGACTTATGATTCAACTGTTCACACAAATATTATCAGTAATTTTTTACCATTGTATTAAGAAACAAAGCATACACTCTGTGACCCACATAGATGTTGATCTCTAGGAAATTATATATTCTTGCATTATCTACCAAGATCTTTTCTATTTAAAAATTGTCTTCTCTTTGGTGTTCAACTCATGACTTTCATAGTGATGTTTTTTTTTTTTAAGTATTCTAATCAATCTTTATTATTATTGGATGAAGTATTGTAACACAACACTTTCATTAGATTTGACTAGTTTTGACCTTCATCCTAATTTTAGTTGTTTTTATGCAACTTATTAATTCGGGCCACTGTTTCTATGACAAACGAATAACAGCGCAAATGGAAATAAAGAGTAAGCCTTTGGTGAGAATCAACTCACTCTTGTTGCTTGAGGGAGACTTTCCTCTTCTGTTTTGTCATTTGATTTTGACCCAAGCATCAGGCCATATTATCTCTATTTTAAACTTGGATTTTAAACATGTCCCCCTGAACTGAGTTCCTTTTGTTGGATTTGAAAACTTTTTAAAAAAAATGTCCTTTTTGCTCAATTACCAAGAAACCCTCTACATTAGCATGAAAATTCATAGTAATCTCTTTGACTGTCACTTAGTATTTTTAGCTCTAGTAGTAGAGTAAAAGACTGAAGCCATAAGTTTTCATGGTCTCCCCAAAGTTAGACATGTTTGGCTTGTTACCATAAACTTGTCTAGAAAGAAAAGCTTGATTTCAACCAGCACACAGCAGCTCTTTTGCCTCCTGAATTATCTTAATGTACTTGTTAAATCTAGAATCCTTCTGTTTGTTTATTCCTGTAGACTCCGTGTGGAGCATAGGGCCATAACCATTCTGCTGCGGTTTCAGCAGCGAGTAGGTTTTTATAGAGTTGGAGTTGTAGGCCCATGCCCAACCCACGCTTAGGAGATGGCTAAGGCGACTGCCAAGCTCTGAGTTCTTTTCCATCAGAGTAGCCTTCTCTTATATGGACTCCCTTACAGGGCTAAAAAAAACTCCAACTGCCTTGCTATTTACCTATAGCTGGGGGAGAAGTAGATTCATGACTTTCCCATGGACATTAGTGCGAAATAAATGTAAATGGCCTCGCCCAAAACTTGAACTCTGTCCGCTGAATCTGTTTTCCTTACTGGTCACCATTACACCAATCCACACCTCCATAATACTCCAGTAGTCAAACCTCTTTCCTGTTATCTTCACTCTGTTCAGCTGTCTTCTATTTTTAATAAGCAAAATATTAGCTTGCAATTTTTGTGTGCATCTCAAATTGCATGACATTGTTGTGTTTGTTCCTGGGTGTGGCTGCTCTGCTAATGATTATTATAGCAGACACCACTGTATGTTGGCTAATGATACTCATTACTAAAAAAGCACTCGGATCTTTTCTTGGTTGCTTGACTTGTCTGTCTCAGGAGTTGCAGACTGTATTGAATGTCTATCATTTCCTTTGAAGTAACATTGATGAATCATGGAAAGGAATCCTTTTATATTTAAAAAAAACAACCCCAAACACTTATAAAGTACATTTGTCATAGATGATGGTTACTGGACTAGACAAATAAGGTGATATTTTGGAAAGTTGAAGCTCTTCATCCATTGAGGCTGTGTAAGAAATTAAATGCCTCCTGTCTAGTTTTAGGCTACAAAAGGATATCTTTGTTAGCTTCTTTCAATGTTAATTATCACTAGTCCATGACTGGTCACTTTGATGACAGTTATTAGGTCATTTTCAAAAGGAAAATCAGAAAGCAAGTTGTAATGTCTGCTCCAACTGAGGGTTGTTACTAAAATCAATGATTTCGGTGGTGAGTAGTGATGCTGGAGAATCTCACTGTCTTTTTGTGTGTGTGTGTGGCTGGATTTCATTAGTGGTATGTCCTTTGGTGGCCTCAATGTATTGACCCCAGTATACATTTCATGACCAAAATATCTTGGAGGGAAGTGTGTGTGTGTGTGTGTGGGGGGTGTAATGTGTTGATGATTTGTTAGTATCCTGTGAATGTGCATGTGAAGATTTTAGTAACAACCCTCGGTTGGAGCTGACATGACAGGTCGTTTTCAAAAGGAAAATCAGAAAGCGAGTGAAGTCAAAACATGTTAAGGTATTAAATAAATTTCTTGTAAATTATTCTGAGTCTCCACATTGTCTTTTTCCCAGTAGCAGCGGCAGCATCATCATATATATATACACACTAGTGTAAAACCCGTCAAAAATAAATGGTTCCGTTATTAAACAATTAAAGGTAAAGAAAAAATAGAACAACGGAACCACTTATTTAGATTTAGATCTTAATGAAAGCACAGAAAAATCGCTGTTAAATATGAAAGAAACCTAGTTAACAACCTTCTCAAGGGAAGTAACAGCATGCTTCACAGCTTCACTTACCTACACCAGATGGAAAGTAATGGTCCAGTTTACTACAGTTACATTGTAAATAGAACCCCATTGTAAAACCTTAAACGTTTTTTCTAAAAAATATAAAATCCCAAGAAGATTGTTAGGGTCTAATGGATTAAAAGCACAAAAAATTACTTTCTATTTTTTTTTTCGACTTGGTTAACGGATATAGATCTTTACCAAATTAAATATTAAATTAATAAATATTTTGTAATTGTATCTCATTGTATGCTTTCAGTCCCACCCTAATCTGTTTCAACAAGTCAAAATGATCTATGATTTCTAGTGACATAAATGAAAGATCTGCCTTTCTCTATTTAGACTTTTATCTGAATTGAGCGATAACATAAATAGTCTTACTTTTCAACAAAATAATCTACCTGCCACTCCCCTTTCCACCTTTCACATTGGGTGGGTTGGGGGGTTGCCGTGCTGGTGCTTTTAAATATCATCTCTCGTCCCCGTGACTGACATATAGTAAAATGATTATGCTTTGTCAATGCAAGGGATATCATGTCAGATAAGTGATCCGTAAAGATACTCTGATCTAATCTTTAGGTTTAGGTTATTCATGTGTTCACACATTTATATATCCAGAGTTCGCCAAGCCCTAACCGTTCATAGTAGAAACTTGAAATGTTGCGCACACACACACACTCCCCTGTTTTTTTTTTTTTGTTGAAAAATCAGATAAAAAAAACTTTTTAATTGACATGTGGGGGATAAGTCACCCCCCACTCAACACAACATATATGGATGTAGGTGATTCATAATTTCCCTTGGAATGCTAGTTAGCATTGTTTTATTGCCAGTCAGTGTGAAACTCAACCTTTTTTTTTTTTTTCTTTTTCTCCATTCATTCAGAAAACGATGAGATTCTATATAATATATTATAGGAGGCTGGATGGTCCTTATTATCTTAAGTAATTTGAGAATGCTGTGAGTTTATCAGTTGGCCTTTTGTTGAAATTGAAGTATTCAACATTTCTCTCCTCCCCCACTCATACACTGGTAATTCTCTCTTTTTGGTGTTTTAATTCATGACTTTCATAGTATTTTGAGATAAAGGAAGTATTCTAATCAGTTTTTAAATTGTTATATGATAGGAAACATTTAGAAAAAGGACTGCATTGAATAGGTTATGATAATCTTTTTATTCTGAAACTCTGGTTTTATCAGTTAACACTTTTGCTTGTGTCTCTTGTTTGTTTTGTTGGATCTTCTTAGAAACTGACAAAGGAGTACAGTCAAGATTATTTCTGATTCCTTCATATTAATGCAAAAACAACTTTTCATCTCTACATTATTTTTATTAAATTTGTCTAGTTTTTACCTTCATCCTAATTTTAGTTGTTTTTATACAACTTATTAATTCTATGGCAACGAATAACAGCGCAATTGAATAATAAAGAATAATCCTTTGGCGAGAATCGAACTCACACCCTCATTGCCAGAGGGAGACTAGCTGCTTTTTACCAATTAGCTGCAAAGACTTCATGGATTAGCAGAAGCTGATTCACACTTATAAACTCACTCAATAGCCTTTGGGAAAGGCATGGATCCCCCCAGCTATGGGTAAATAGCAGGGCAGTTGGAGCCCTTAACCCCTGTAAGGCAGCACAAAGAGAAGGTGACATTAAAAAAAAAACCTACAGTTTGGCAGTCCCCATAGCAGGTCCCAAGCCTGGGTCACGGAGGAGGGTTGGACATGGGGCTAGCAACTTCACTCTGTAAAACCTACTTGCTACTGAAACTACAGCAGAATGGTTACGGCCCTATTCTCCATGAGGAGTCTACAGAAAAAACAAAAACAATGGTTAGATTATCTCATTGTAAAACCTAAAACTATTTTCAAAATTCTGCATTTAGATTGTTGGGTTTGTGATGCCAGTTACCCAATTCATTTACTAAATGAAAGAACAGCTTGATTACAAAAAGATTAGCTCTATCAAATCGTTGGTTGCAGTGATGTTTAGGTAGTTGCTTGTGTGTTTTCTTTTTTCTTTTCTTTTCTTATTTAACTGAAGGAAAATAGAGTTCAGTTGCTAGTTGCAATTTTCAGGGCATGCCTTTCACAATGACATGGATCCTAAATTATTCTAGGAGCCAACATCTGATTAGGAAGAACACCACCAATTCCAAAGTTTGGTATCATATCTCTTGGGTCTCTTCTTTCTCTTATATTTACACTTTATATCTATTTGACTATTTTTATCTTCCTGGATTTTCCTTTTATTTTATTTCCCATTTTTCTTTTTTTCTACATAACATCTTAAAACATCCTCTCAAAACTTAGCACATTTTATCAGTGCTAAACATTTCTCAACTAGAATTAAGGATACATTAATAAAATATTGAATGAACAATAAAAAGATAAGTTAGGTGATAATTATTAATCTTATAATAATGGAAACTTGCCATAACGGGCTGAAGCATTTTATTTTTCTCAATAACTAGAAATTTTTTTTTTTTTGGCAATACATACATTTATACTAAAATATATAAGTTTAACTGTTTAAGTAAATGATTTATTTCTGGATTAGATATTGGTAGGCCCCATTGTCCTTTTGCAGGAACTAGCTGAAAGGTGGTTTTCAGCTAGTTTTTACAATCTCCAATATCATAATCTTTGGGTTTTAGCAATAAAAAAAAAAAAAAATTACTATCGGATTTGAACCTTGTTAGCTGTGTTTTGACTTAACTATCTGTAGCATTATGCTATGAACAATGTTTGAAAAGTTTCTGCATTGGTAAAGTATCTTGTTATCTCTTTCAATGATGGAAATTATAATAATGATTATCATTGGATAAAGATCTGTGGAAATTATCAGTAATTATCCTGCCATTCCTTTATCTCATTAAGTCTTGTTTTGTTTGTCCAATGTTGTTGTTCATCATCTCCTGACTTTGAACATAGAATGACCTGGTATTTATGACAATAACAGCAAGTTAAAAAAAATTGTTTAATACGTCAATGGACAGTAATTACTGTACATAACTTAAATTTTTTTTCTTTTCTTTTCTAGTCAATCCTATTTTCTGTTTATTCTTTCTCTCTATTCCATAGAAATAATGCTTGAATTGAGCCTAAATGCAAAACAACAATCTTTCTCCCATTACTGTTTATGATGCTTCATATAATTTATATAATTGCTAACACAAAATGAAACCTCTCTGCTATATCCTGCTAAAATATTAGGTTGTTACATATGAAATGTCTTTTTTTTGAATAGTAACATAAAGAATGAGATAAACAAGAAATGGTAAATATTTAATCAAAATTTGACCCAATTGAAGCAATAATCTTTCCCCAATGATCCTCTAATGATTGATAATATGCCATCTCTATAAGATTCTTTAGGTTTAGTGGTCACAAATTCAATAAAAGCACACATTATAGCTTCCCTATTAAACCTTTTATTACTGCTATGTTCAAAATGCTTGAAGAGATGGTAATCTGTAGGAGAAATGTCAGGTGAATATGCAGGATGTTGTAAGACTACATATCCCAATTCTCTAAGCTTAGACACAGTCAGCTGAGAAGTGTGGATGTTCAGGCACTGTCATGGAGCATTTCATTCAGTTCATATGGGACCCGTTTTTCCAATTTTTCTACCTTTTGCCTTGAGATAACATGATACGGTTGCTGTTGAAGTCCTAAAATCTCCAGAAACATTGGAATGATAACACACAATAAACTATACTCAGTAAAACCCACTCTGGGAAAATGGCAACCGGCTTTTAGAAAATCTTGTAAAGAGGAAGTCAATTTATCCAGACTACGTATTGGTCACACCTAACTTACACATTCTTTTATTATTACACAACCTGAATGCATAGCATGCCACACTCTCTACACTGTGAAACACTTCTTAATAGAATGTGGTGATTTTGCTCTTACTAGACAATGTTTTTACAATGCAAGGACTTATTAGATAATGTCATATATAT
>VCCN01000192.1:1260425-1275659 GCA_006491835.1 Architeuthis dux | reverse complement strand
ATTGAGCAGCAGCATTTTGAACTTTTTGTAGTTTGTTAGTTTTGTCAAGCCAAAGAAAGGTAAATTACAGTAGTCTAATCTACTGGTAATAATAGAGTGAACCAGCTGCTCAGTTTCATTGTTGGAAAGTAAGTTTCTAATATTACGGACATCTCTAATTAATTTATAACAGTGGGAGACTACATTATTAACATGCATTTCTAAGTTTAGAGATTTATCTAGATAGGCCGCAAGACTTTTTACCCAGTCAGAAAAACATATGCATTCACCATTATTAAGAATTACATTAGTTTTGAAGCAATGAAAACTTTAAATAATTTTGTGATAAGATGCAAACACTCCATAGAATTTTTCATTTCTAATATATAAAAAAAAAAATAGCCATTTATTATTCATGTATTTTAATTTCACATCAATGTGTTAAGAAACAGTTTAAAATAATAAAAAACGGAGAGATTTAATAATGACAATAAAAACTAGCATTCTAAGGGAAATTATGAATCACTGCCATCCATATATGCAGTGTTAAGGGATGAGCAATTAAAAAGTTGGAAAATGGGGTGACCAATGAATAGTTACTTCTCTCGTCTTTTGTTGGGCTGTGATCACTAAAAAAGATTGATTTTTCAAAAAACAAGCAGTCATAAACTAGTGACCAATTTAGCATAAACCTACATTGCATATTGAACCTCCCTCTAAAAACCTATTTTGGAAGAGAATTTTCAAAAAACAAAAAAAACATTTTCCCTACTCATTGAGGGGAGTGTGTTTGCAAAATTTCAAGTTTCTCCTATGAACAGTTAGGGCTGAGCGAAGTTCAAGGATGATACATATAAATGTGTGAACACTTGAATAACCTAAACCCAGCAATAAACCAGTGTTGTGGGTAGCAGTGATTAATTAACTGTGGTCATGTATCTGACTTGAATATGTATAGACCAATATCATGTCAATTTTACTACCCAAAACAAATTATGTCTTTCGTACACTCAGAAGAACATTTGAACTTTTTGATCAAAAGGATTATTAATTAAAAAAATAGATTATTTTGCCGAGTCAAGCAGAAAAACTGTGGAGTAAAGGATGGAGTCAATCAAAAGGAAACAAAAAAATTCTCGAGCATGCTGAGAAGAGATTTATAATGATAAAAGGCTGTGGCATGCAGAACTTTAATATGTACTAGAAAGTTTGGCATGAAATTATTTTTTCTATCTTCACATAGTGATTCCTACCTCAAGGGAGATGGACCTGTGCTTCCTGAGGGCACCTTTTTTGTGATAGGCAGAAAAACAGGCTGTGCAATAAACTTCTGTACACTGAATGCAACACTGAAACAAAGAATAAAAAATAAAAGCAAATTATTATTATTCATCAATCTTTATTATTATAGGATGAAGTATTGTAACACACCACCTCTTTTATTAAATTTGACTAGTTTTTACCTTCATCCTAATTCTAGTTGTTTTTATACAACTTATTAATTCGGGCCATACTTCATCCAATAATAATAAAGATTGATTTATAAAAGACTACTAGGTCTCATATGTAAAAACAACATAAATATGGCGCAGTAGGGATTGAGTTTATAAGTGTGAATCAGCTTCTGCTAATCCATGAAATCTTTGTGGCCAATTGGTAAAAAGCAGCTAGGTGTAAACTAGACTCCCTCTGGCTATGAGGGTATGTGTTCGATTCTCACTGACGGCTTACTCTTTATTTCTGATTGCACTGTTATTTATTGCCATAGAAACAGTCGCCCGAATTAATAAGTTGTATAAGAACAACTAAAATTAGGATGAAGGTAAAAACTAGTCAACTAGTGTATTCGGAAAGTCTAAATCAGAAGTTCTCAACCGAATATAAAGCAAGGAATCAGCAAAAATTACATTTCCAAAAAATATATATATAAACTGGCATTTCAAGGTAAATTATGAATCACCACCACCCATATATTCTGTGTTGGGGGTGATAAATTAAAAAGTTGGAAAAAGGTGTGATCAATGAATAAGTTACTTCTCTCGCCTTTTGTTGGGCTGTAATCACTAAAAAGGTCTGATTTCAAGCAGGCACAAACTAGTGACCAATTTAGCATAAACTTACAATGCATATTGAATCCCCCCTCTAAAACCCTATTTAGTGGGGGAATTTTCAAAAAACAAAAAAAAACATTTTCCCTACTCATTGAAGGGAGTGTTTGTGTAAAATTTCAAGTCTCTACTATGAACGGTTAGGGCTGGGAAATGTCCGGATACATACATAGATACATATAAATGTGAGAACATATGAATAACCTAAGCCAGTGTTGTGGGTAGTGGTGATTAATAAATAACTAGGAATTCAAATCTAAGAATATTACATTTTGCTTTGAAAAAGATTTGGAAACTAAATACAACTCAAGAAGATCATAAAGTAAAATACATTTTAATAAAATGTCACAATGTAGAGAAACATTTGTAATAATGTTTTCGTAAGTATTTTTGGCATTTTAAAATGTCTGACAAATGGAACACAAACTTTTGAAAATGAGTGAAGATTTAGTTAAATCGTCCCATGACTCTATTAGATTGTTGGATATGAAATGTTGTTTATTGAATAGTGAGATAAAAGCTGATATAAACAACAAAAAACTTCAATATTTAATCAAAATATGATTCATTTGAAGCAATAACCTTTTTCCAACAATCCTCTAATGATAATATGTCATCTCTATAAAATTCTTTAGGCTTAGTGTTCAAATTGTCAGTAAAAGCATGAATTATGGCTTCCCTAATATTGAACCTTTATTACAGATATGAAGTTCAAAATTCTTCAAAAGATGATATTCTGTAGGAGAAATGTCAGGTGAATATAGAGGATGCTGCAAGAATACATATTCAAATTCTCTAAGCTTAGAAACAGTTAGCTGAGAGATGTGGGGTTAGACACTGTCATGGAGCATTTCATTCAGTTCATATGGGTCATGGGTCCAATTTATTTCAACATTTTAATCTCTTCTATTGGCTTGAGATGACATGATAAGGTCACTGTCAAAGTCGTAAAGTCTCCAGAAAGTGCTTGAACTGTTGTTCGTGGGTCATTGGCCACTGCTATCGATAATTCTTCCCTTGAGGTTCATTATTGGTATCCATATTTCCAGACCTAAACCCATTGAACCAACATTGAACAGTTTGCAATGTAGGAGTGTTCACTCCAAATGCTTTATTGCTATTATCAGTGGTTTGAGCAGCATTATGTCCCAATATGAAATCATACTTGAAAATTAGTCTAACTTCTTGAGTAGACAACATTTCTATTAAACCTCCAATAATTTATTGCCAACAAATTATATCTCTATTTACATTGAATCACCCAAAAATGCATTTACATTGGTAAATCTTTCACTTTTAGCTTTATTCTCTATGATGTATAAAAAATGACATTTGCAAAATTCAAGAACTAAAAGGGAAAGGAATAAATCTGTTAATATCAAATTTCATCCAAAATTTTAAAAGATATAAAACAGAAACACATATAACTAGCAATATTTATTAATATTAATAAAGATCCTTATTTAAGAGTTTATCAATAACAAATATAAAGCACATACCAAGGCTGCCCCATTTGATTCACATTGACCACACAGTCTCACATTACTTTTGGTGCTGGACTTAAAATTACCAGTGGAATTATTGGAAATATCGCTTAGTTTTTTGGATAAAGACGTAGTTTCATTTCGATTTGGTAGATCTGCAAAATCAAGGGTGGCATCATTCCAAGAATATAAAAGTTTGAAAGAAAAAAATCATTCTGATGGCAGGTAATTTGTATTTACAGACTTTGTAAACAAAAATCATTCTGATGCCAGGTAATTTGTATTACAGACTTTGTAAACAAACACAGCGATAGGGATTTGTGCGATTGGAACTCCTAGCCAAATCTGCATTCCAATATTGGTCGTAGCATCAAGGTAAACAGAAGTCAGACAAAATTAAAAATAGGAATCTTCAGTTCTTAGACAAGGTCTTTAATTAGAAATATGGTAATATCAAGTTCAAACTGGTAGGACTCATGGAAATTCTAGTGCATATGTGCAGTTTAGGAATAGAACAAAAAGTAATTCATACATTCATACAGAAAAGAAATCATGACTACTTTTAATTGTCTTTACCCATCCATGGATTTATCTGCTAGATGAAAAAAAACAAAAAGATAGCCTGGCAGCTGCATGGCCAAACCCCACTCCTACTTTTATTCCAACTGAAGATGATTACTGCAAATTTTGTATTGTATATATAATAAATAAAAACAATTTTTTTAATATAAATGTATTTGTTTATTAGAATGAAATAAGCCCTTGTGTATCTGTAAGATAAATTTTGTAGATATGTAAGACTAGTCAATTTAGCTCAGTTGGTAAGAGAACAGCCTACCAATCAGTTGGTCATGGTTTCAAATCACTGTAAGGGAATGTTAATTTTTACGCCCTTAAATTTGGTGAGGATTGTTCTTGTTGTTCTTGTTACGGTAGAAAAACAAAATCAACTCCAGACTTTGTACTAGAGTTTGACAAAAACAACACAAAACATTTTCCTCAATTTTTAAGATTCTGGAAAAAGAAAAAGCTTCATGAAAAATACCCCTCTTTCATTTTGCTATTCATCTCTGCTTGACTCTTATATTTTGCAATGCCTTGGCAGTGAAAAAGACATATAAAAGATCCCTGTAGCAAAATACTGTCTATAGCATAGGGATTTCCATCCCAACAGAATCAATAAGGTAACTTCTCATAATGGGGTCAACATACTATTGGGGTGAGTAGGAAGCATTATGCTGCTCCCTAGATAGGTAGGTAGGTATGTATTAATATGTAAATATTAACATCTGCTGTGAAATCATTGTAAAGCTGTTCATTGTTCCTCCAATGCTTTTACAAAACTGATCGTGTTTTTTGAATTTAGATAATAATTGAACACAGAGCTGGATTAGGCCTAATAGGGGTCTGAGGCACAGGTCAACTTGGAGGCCCCCTACGGGAGACTTCTTGAAGAAAAGATCATAAACCGGTTGAAGCCCCGAACCTAACATCTTATTCCATATAATATTGGATATTAAATACCTAAAAACTTCCAACCAGTTTGGCTTTTCCATACTTTTTACCTTTTCCTGAAATTTATTGGACCATTCTTGTGGAATTCAACTATCCTCTTATTTCGCTTTCTCTATATATATACACACATTTTTTATATATGGCCTACTCATGGCCCTCTAAATCTGTGCTGCGGACCCTTAGAGTCTGGGAGCCTGGGGCCAGTGTCTCATGGTTAATAAGGCACTGATTGAACAAAATGCACTGAAAATTTATATATAATTTGATGTGGGAAGAAGGAATTTTTGTTATGGTCATGAAAATTAGTGATAACTAGCATTCCAAGGAAAATTATGAATCACAGCTACCCATATATGCTGTGTTACTTCTGTTGCATTTTGTTGGGCTGTGATCATTAAAATTTAGCATAAACTTATATTGCATATTGAACCCCCCTCTAAAAGCCTATTTAGGGGGGAATTTTCAAAAAACAAAAAACAATATTTTCCATACTCATTGAGGGGAGTATGTGTGCAACATTTCAAGTTTCTACTATGAATTGTTAGGGCTGGGTAAAGTCCGGATACATAGATAGATACATAGATACATATAAATGTCAGAACACATGAATAATCTAAACCCAGCTATAAACCAATGTTGTGGGTAGTGGTGATTAATAATAAGTTGTGTAAAATTTATTTCTTTTGACTTACAATATCAGTGAATATTTAAAATTTTGGATCATTTTTGTTCTACAATTTAAAAAAATATTGTTATTGAGACTCTAAACTGAATTCTTTTATGGAAATTGTATTATTTCGATGATAACTATTTTGTATGTAGAGAAAATGGAGGTGTTAACTTGCGTTTTTATTTGATCTTTGACCCAACGCTTTGCTGATGGTTATCATAAGTGTACAATAACAGGTCCGGCTGATGGCTGCTATTGATGTAAGTGTGATAGACAAAGCAGGAAGGGAGAGGAGAGATAAGAAAGTTAAGTAGTTTAATAAAAGAGTAGGAAGGGGGAAGGGATGATGGCTGCTACATATACTATAATTGTGACAGACTTATTATACATATGACTAGTTTACCCATGCTGTCAAAAAATGATGGCAATATTTTAATAATTTTGCAATTGCATTGTACTCATAAAATATCAAAAACATTACGTTGCTTTGCATTTTCTTTCTCAACCAGAATGAACCCACATCGCACATTTGCAAAAAATGAAAAGGAAGGGAGATTATTCCTTATTAGCATTTAATAGTTATCTCCCTTGAAAAATGTTACAGATAGAAAAAATACACCATCACGTGGGATATTATATAAGAAGATGATTTGTGCTGAAAAGCATCAAAATGTTTACTAGGCAAGAACATGATATATTTTCTGTATATCAATCCAGTCACTAAATCCAAGAAGTTTGTGTTTCTGTCAAGATTAACATGTTCATCCCAAGATCAGATTTCTGAATTCCTTTAAATCTATTGTTTCATTGATTACTTACTGAGTTGTTCATCTGTCAGCATCTTCACTTTTCGATCCTATTTCAAATAAAATAAATTTATTAACATTTTGCATGCAACAGACAAATGTACAAAATCTATGTATCTAATATATTTGTACTGCGAATAATTTAAATTAACCAATTGAAATTAAAAGCAGTGTAAAAATGTTTGAAATTTAAAACTTTAAAAGAATTTATTAGTAATAATAACAGATTCAGGAATTTGAAAATTGTGCATACAAATGGGTTTTTAGTGGATGTAGCAGAATTAATGGCTTTGACATGAGAAAAACTGCAATCATAAAATGCAATCATTGTACTGGATAATTTGGCAATATTTTGCCTGGTACAGAATTACTTTACAAGAACATTAAGTTATTAAGGTGAATTTACAGTAAAACACAAATAATTATTTTAGTTTCGGAGGATTATACAGAAATCATATTAAATATTAATGAGACCTTTGGTACTAATAGAAACTGAAGACAAAATATTTTTTATAATTATTGACCATTTAAAGAAAAATGAATATTTTCACCAATAATTTTTTTTCTGATTCACTTATTAGTTGATAAGTAAATCCGAGGACACTTTTATTGTTATATTAATTTATTAACTATGAATGGCTTTTAATTGGCGTGTGTTTGTTGTGTTATTAAAATATGTTAATAATTAAATTTGATGTGGTGTTATAACTGTTATTAATAATTTGAAAAATCAATTCTTCTTATAATAAAATTTATATTGATAATCATTACAACTAAATGATTAAAGATATGATAGTTACCAATATGCATCCTAGATAAAAGATGAAATAAATATTGTCATTAAAATGTTCCATTTAGAAAAGGCAAAAGAATTTACCTTCTTGTTCGAAAGTTTGGACTGCAGAACTGTATTGGCATACGTAGTTAGTTTACCTCTTTGCCCAGACTTCCAGAACTGTCCACCACGGTTCCTGCATGATACAAGTTTATTTCATCAAATGATAAATTACAATCCGCAGTATTATTTGTAAAAAATAATAAATCACAAATGGAAATTGCTTTACATTTTAATGAATGAACACATTTGCTAAGAACTAATAAGTGACATGCAGATAGCCTGGTTAAATAGAGTTGTCAGTATAATTTAAAATCTGGCAACTAATGACCATTGTTTAGAGACAGACAGGTCAAGTAGATGACAGAAATAATAATGGCTCAACACGTGATTGGTCAATAATAATCTCGGTTGACAGACAATTTAGAGATACCCAAGTACAAATAAGGTCCATAATAACTGCTCAACATGTGATTGGTCAATAATAATCCTGGTTGACAGACATCTTAGAGATAACTAACATTAATATCAACTCTAGCACAAAGCCATATACATGAAGCACTCAGTGAGGAACAAACTCAGAAGCAATGACTTGTGAGATGAGCACATTACCATTCACTCTAACTTGAAACCGGTGCAAGAAAACAGTTCTTCACTGCAAGAGTGACAGCGGACTGGAACTGTCTGAGTGAAGCCACGGTCACTGCAGAGAATATGAACACCTTCAAGTCTAGGCTTAGAGAGGGAATGGTCAAGCAGAGACAAATATTGCTACACCGTCTCCTACTAAACTATGTAACCCACACTCATCATAAAAGATGAAGAGCCGGGAAACAATTGGTAGAAATCTACATCGGTCTAATTACTACATGGTATCTACTGACCAATATTAGGTACAATAAGATTGCTTGTAAATTGCCACGGTCAGAGTGACAATAAACAAAAAACAAAAGATAAATTCCTCAATGGTTGCTCACTTTCTTTCCTCTCGTTCCTGTTCCATTGTATTCTTCATCAGCTGTAATCTTTCCTCCATCTTCATTGTCTCCATTTGATCCACAAAACCGGCACCCATCGATGAAAAGCCCCTGTTAAATAAATAACAAAAATTACCTTCATATGCAATTAAATGGCTGGAATCCATTTTTGTGATTTCTAATTTTGAGAGATTCTTCTTTTAAAGAGGGAACAGTTAACTCACTTCACTATTAATATACAAGTTTATTTTGAAAATTAAAAAAAAATGGCATTTCAAGGAAAATTATAAATCACTGCCACCTATATATGCTTCTTTTTACCTCATAAATTAAACAGTGGTGATGGGCAGTGATCACTAAAAAGTCCAAATTTTCAAAAAACAAGTGAGGATGCTGCTGGACACAAACTAAGGGATCAATTTGGCATAAACTTACATTGTAAATTGAACACCCCACTACAAATCTATTTAGGGGGGTAATTTAAAAAAAAAAAAAGAAAGAATATTTTCCCTACTCATTGAGGGGAATGTATATGCAAAATTTCAGGTTTCTACTATGAACGGTTAGGGCTGGGGAAAGTTCAGATACATAGATAGATACATAGATACATATAAATGTCTGAACATATGAATAATCTAAACCCAGCAATAAACCAGTGTTGTGGGTAGCAGTGATTAATGATCTGTTATAAATTTCATGATAATCCATAGATTATATATCAGTTTTAGAATTATGTGTTTGGAAACTGTTAAGTAGATTACTTTTTACACTGTAAAAAGGGACTTTTTTAAGAATGTATAAAAGTTCAGTCATAATTTCAATTTTGGGGTATTTTCAAAGATATGGTAAAGCACATGCATGTATCATACTAGGTGGAGCCATCTGAATCTACAGAGGCCACCCATATGGCATAATTTGTTCTGGGGGAAAAGCCTTGAAACAACATATGGGTTCCAGTGTGGATGATTAGTGAGGGACTTCAATTACCTGTGTGCAATAATCTATACATCGGTACATCAATAAGTCCATAGCCTAATGATGAAAAAAGCTTTTGTTTCACACAACAAATATTTAGCAAAGTAGGATGACTTATGCATCACAAATGGATCACATCATAAGGACTGATTTGACTGATCACAAGAAGTTAACATTTTTTTTATTTTCATACTAAGCTGGCATGGCAATGACTGTTTGAGTTTTAGTAAAAGACGATTATTTTATTTTATTTTTTTATTAAATCAAGTATTGTAAACCATTTTTATTAATTTTTGACTACTATTTACATTAATCCTAATTTTTAGTATTTAAAAAAAAAATCACAATGTGTAAAATGGTTTACAATGAATGAATAATAACTTTTTTACTAACACAAAGTTGAATTGTAATTAAAAATACAAATAAGATGACGGTAAATAGTAGTTAAAAATTAATAAAAATGGTTTACAATACTTTGTCTAAATAAAAATTAAATAAAAAAATAATCAATCGCTTTTTTAATAAAACCAAAACAATAACACTGCTTACTAAAATTGTGATTAAACAAACAAATGAATAAAAGTTAAGATGACTGTAAATAGTAGTCAAAAATTAATAAAAATGGTCTACAATACTTGATTTAATAAAAAATAAATAAAATAAAATAAAATAAAATAAAATAATCGTTTTTTACTAAAACTCAAATGGTAAAAAATATGTTAGCTTCTTTTGCGGTGATTGTTGACCAATCACCGCAAAAGAAGCTAACATATTTTTTTTCTTATGATGCGATACATTTTTGACAGTTATTAATTGTCTCAATTAATCACATCGATTGAACATTATACAGTGAAAGTTTCAAGTCAAAATTCAGCTAATAACTATGTGTCAGGCTGCAGATTTATTGATGCACCCTCGTATGTAAGATCTGTGTTGCTAGAAGACAAAAAAGATTTAAGTACTCTACACCCCTTTTGAAATAATTTAAGATTGAATCGAGATAAACTGAAAATAATTGATTTCTAAACATCTTTTCAGAATCTCCTAAAAGTGTCCTTAACAAGGCTGCTACTCTTGGTACGTTCATACCAAATTGGAACTTCTGACATCTTGTCGTACCCTTGGAAAATTTGGTACGTTTTGGCAATTTTCTCTCAAATCTATACTTTATATAATAGTCGAGAGAAATATTAAAATATATTTTGTTTCACTTTCTGCACGGCACTTATAAACTTCACTTAGTGGAACCTGTCTGAAAAACTGTTTTTTAATATTTGAATTAATTTCTTTTAATTTATTAGTATTTAACATGTTTTTCTTTCTTTATTATTATTGGATAAAGTAATTGTAACACATTATTTAATTAAATTTGACTAGTTTTTACCTTCATCTTATTACAGTAGTTGTTATATACAACTTTCAATTCGGGCCGTTGTTTCTACAGCAACGAATAACAGCGAATTCAAGAAAGAAAGAATAAGCCTTTGGTGAGAATCGAACTCACACCCTCATTGTCAGAGGGAGTCTAGTTTAGGCCTAACTGCTTTTACCAATCAGCCACTAAGACTTCATAGATTAGCAGAATCTTATTCAAACTTTTAAACTCATTCCTTACATCCGACTCTCGACTTTTTTTATTGTTTTTACGTATGAGAAGTAGTAATCTTAATAAATCAATCTTTATTATTATAATTATTGATGGCTCGAATTGAAAGTTGTATATAACAACTACTGTAATAAGATAAAGGTTCACTTTTTGGAATGAGCTAAAATGAGAATATGGAGCAAATTTTCCTGGCTGTTTACACTTGTAATTTCAGCTCAGAATATCCACCAAATTATTGAAAAAGAAATATCAGGCATCTTTGTAGATACATCAAGGCATAGTTACATGACATCAGGCTCAGTGTATGAACCAATGGTCCAGTGGATATTGATTTGAATCAATCAGAAGATGTTTTACCTGGCTTTCTTTTTTACTGCAAAGTTCATTTTAGACTGGAGATGATTCATTGTTAAGCTGAAAAGATAGAAATGCATTGTATAAATTATAAATAATAACAAGCCGGGCTGCTGCAGGGTCAAATTCCACTCCTACTTCTATTCCAACTGAAGATGATTACTGCAACTTTTGTATTGTATATATAATAAATAAATTTGTAAATATATAAGACTTGTCAGTTTGGCTCAGTTGGTAAGAGAGCCGCCTAGAATTCACTTGGTCGTGATTTTACATATCGGTTTGGTTTAACGTGACTGGATAGACAAACAGTGAAGAGTTTACTCCCCTAAATTTGGTGAGGGTTCATCCTGTTGTTACGGGGGGGAAAAACAAAGTCAATTCCACTTAGACTGGAGTTTGACAATAATGATAATAGTAATAATCTATAACTAGCATTCCAAGGGAAATTATGAATCACTGTCACCCATATATGCTGTGTTGCGGGTGATCAATTAATAAGTTGGAAAAAGGGGTGATCAATAAATAAGTTACTTCCCTTGCCTTTTGTTGGGCTGTGATCACTAAAAAAAGTCTGAATTTTCAAAAAACAAGTGGGCAGAAACTAATGATCAATTTAGCATGAACTTACATTGCATATTGAACCCCCCTCTAAAAACCTATTTAAGGAGAGAATTTTCAAAAAACAAAAAAAAACATTTTCCCTACTCATTGAGGGGAGTGCACCTTCACTCTCCGCCACGACACAATGTATTCTTATGAAATAAAAATATGTGCTCATATTTTTATAAACGAGTTTCGAGTCTTTCTTTTTCTCCAAGTTCAGAGTTTCCCTCCCACAAATGAGCCACTCAATGACGAGACGTCTCATGTCGGCAGAACATGTAAAAGACGAGTATACAACAGTTATACCTTGTTATTACAAGGGTAAATAATTAAAACTTAATTATAATAATATCTTTCTACTATGAACAGTTAGGGCGGTGAAGATAGATAGATACATATAAATATCAGAACATATGAATAACCTAAACACAGCAATAAACCAGTGTTGTGGGTGGTGATGATTAATAGTTGGTGCACTTGGAACCGTGCACAAATCAATAGAAGTGAGATTAGAAGTGAGACTGTCCAAGCCACAGTGTTGCTTGGATCTGCGAGGATACTGAGAAAGGTGCTGGAGATTTGTGGAAACTTGTTGTCACTCAATATCCAGTGATAACCACCAGACATGTCTGGTGTGAAAATGCAAATAATAATAATGATAACAGGTCTGCTTAGTCACTCAATAGAAACCATCATGTTGCCAACATCTTTTGGCAGCATGCCGTGTTGGGGGTGATCAATTAAACCTACATTGTAAATTGAACCCACACAAATTTTTTATTCAAATTTTGCCAAGTTCAAATAAGAATTACTTCACTGGTAGACTTCTACATGTGAGCCAACTTCTTCATAGCACTTCAGCCAAACCAGCTATTGACATAGGCATTCCCGAGAATTTCAGCAAGTATTTCGAGTGGGATGTTTGCATAACAATCTCTGATTCTTGTCTCGAGTTCATGAAGGTCTCTTGATCTTGGTGCATATACTTTGCTCTTGATGTAACCCATCAAAAAGAAATCGCTAACCCTAACCTTTGCCAGGCGAAAAATTTACACCTCAGTTCTAACATTATTGTCATTGCCATAATGATGGGGATAAATGCAGAGTTTAAGTGTCAAAACATTTCTCAGACATTGAACTATCAATTGCTATCAGTTTCACTGAAATTGGATAACAATTTGAAGAGAAAAATGAAAAAGAAAATGTATAGTCACTTTTGAAACACTCGGTATACATACTTCAGAAATAATATTTAAAATTAAACAGTGTTGATGGGCAGTGATCACAAATTTTCAAAAAACAAGTGAGAATGCTGCTGGACACAAACTAAGGAATCAATTTGACATAAACTTACATTGTAAATTGAATCCCATTAAAAACCTACTCATTGAGGGGAGTGTGTGTGCAAAATTTCAAGTTTCTACTATGAAAGTTTAGGGCTGGGAAAAGTCTGGATACATAGATACATAGATACATATAAATGTCTGAACACATGAATAACCTAAACCCAGCAACAGTGATTAAACCGGTCTGTTGTGGGTAGTGGTGATTAATAATAGAGTTGAGAATGTCAATAAGTGCACCCTGCATGTAACTATAAGTTAATAGAAACAGCACAGATAATTGTGAAACACCAATGATCCTCCGAGAAGTAATGTAATTACAACTATTACAAACGATAACAGAATTGAATTATGAGGATATTTTCTTGGTTAATCTAATAAAATCTAAGAACATCTCATATTATTTGTTAAATTATTCCCTCGTTAAACCTGGAGTGTGCAATTATAATATTATACAAGTCTGATTAGTCACTCAATAGAAACCGTCATGACCAACGTGTTTTGGCAGCATGCCATGTTGGGGGTGATCAATTGAAAAAATTAGAAAACGGGGTGATCAATGAATAAGTTACTTCTCTCGCCTTTTGTTTGGTGGTTATCACTAAAAAAGTATGAATTTTCAAAAATAAAGCATGAACACTGCTGGACCCAAACAAAGGGACCAATTTAGAATAAACTTACATCGTAAATAGAATCCCCCCACTAAAAACCTATTTAGGGGGAATCGTTTTTTCAGCCCTCTAGCTCCATTGGTGCAGCCTGTATGCGTGACACATACCGTATTGCCCATAAATAAGTACACACCTACCACTTTTTTATAGAAATTTCATTTTCTTGTAAACCAAACATAGCAGGATTTTATTATTTCTAGTGGAACATTACACAATCAAAACGGATATTATGACCAAACAGATATTATGACCAAACTATACACCATTGAAACTCTGTTGTCAAAACTATTTTTTCGTAGTGGTGTACTCATCTTTGGATGGCAACATATTCATATTTTTGGCAATAGAGTTTCAATGGTGTATAGTTTGATCATAAATAATACCTGATAATATTCATTTTGATTGTGTAATGTTCCACTAGAAATAACAAAATTCTGCTATATTTGGTTTAGAAGAAAATTAAATTTCTATAAAATAGTGGTAGGGGTGTACTTATTTATGGGCGATACTGTAACATAGATAATCAACCAGCCAGAGAGACCAACTTGAAAACTGAAGAAACCTATGTTGATGTTAACTATGTTGATGGTGACAGTTTTGGTTGATGGTTCCTAATATAGTTGAGCTACTTGCTCAGGAGAAAAAACATTTGAAGTTCATCTTTACAAATACATTGCAAACAAGTTTGCGGCAATTGGTTTCCATTCTTTTTTATTGATATATTCTCTGATACGAGTGGGGCCAACAAGTTTTGTTGTTGAGGCTGACTCAACTGGTTAGAACCCAACCAATGGTGGCCCCTCAATCCACAATCAATATTGCTGATGTCATATAATAAAAAACTGGGGAGAACCAGTGTATCAATGTCAGGCTGAACTGGGATCCAAAATGACCTGCAAATTATTCAGAGCTGGGGATTATGGGTAAATAGCTAGCAGACACTGATTAAATCCATGTTGTGGTTGAGGCAAGGCAATTTCTGCCACCTGCATTTTCAACTCCTCATCCACACACAGAAGAAAGAGAAAGAATATAGACAATTGAGAGAGTAAGAGAGAGAGCGACAGTGAGAGAGAGAGATGCATGATGTCATTTGAATGAGAAGTGTATGCCAAGCAACAAACGTATAGGAAGAGTTGATCATTAAACAGAGGCATTTAATGAAATAAATATTGGAAACTTGGATATGAAAGATTGAAAATTATTATTGTATGAATACAGTAAAGGCACTAACATTTTTCAATTTTAAATACTGAAGGGAATTTTATTTTCTGTTCTTCTATATAGCATAGTTATTTTTAATAA
>VCCN01000192.1:1210640-1221375 GCA_006491835.1 Architeuthis dux | reverse complement strand
AAATCCTAGCGTAGGAGCACTTGTCGCAATTTGCTTTTATTTCTTTAAGTTTTATTTCCTTTTACTAATAAAAACAAACACATACATCTATGTGAACACTTTCACAGCGATAACATATCTCAACTTTATGCAACCTCACAGTCATTTGTTAGGCAGCTCTAACTTATCTTTCGACTAAGAACATTCATGAACATCCGTGAATTATCGAGTGACCAGTCGTGCAAAATAAATAAAAAGCTTGTCACGATACAATAGCTGAAATAGCTACGTATTTCTCACCGGTGCCGGAGGTTAGTGTTCGAGCCCAAGTAAAAACTAGGACGAATGTTGATTTTCTAGTCAAGCAATAGCACAGTTACCCTCTTTCCATTTCCCTCATTCGACCTCTGGTGTGTGTGTATGTGTGTGTGTGAGAATCATGTGTGCATGTTGGGTAACATATGTAAAATCTTCACTGTTCGTCCGTCCGATCATGTTAAACCAAACCGATATATAAAATTACCGTTTCCCTACTGTGATTTGAAATCACGACTAAGTGATCGGTGTGCGGTTCTCTTACCAACTGAGCCAAACTGACAAGTCTTACATATCTTCGAAAATTTATGTTAGAAATACGCAAGGGCTTATTTAATTCTAATAAATAAATACAATTATACTGAAAAATAAAATGTTTATAATGTTTTATTTATTATATATACAATACAAACTTAACTTAGTAGATTGTCAAAAGGCGTTAATCGTAAACTAAACCCTTAATGGTTTCTCCATGAATACGATGTTCAACCCCCAAAGCTCGGCGAATTTGAACAGTACTTGCGAACTGGATGTAGTTCGAACTTTTACCGCTATCCTTTGTGAGCAGTACCCTAACACCTAGTTTTAACCGTCTCCTTCAAAGTACTATTTCGAAGAAGACGGTTGAAACTATGTGTTAGAGAAGGTAATTTCTACATGGCCAAATTCCACGAAATGTTGGGTAGCACTTCGTACAACCACATGATAGGCTTCGCACATACTTAAAAGCGGGAAGGGCAGAAAATTCTACACCCTGTGATGTAGATATAACATTTTGCGTGTGAAAAATACGCCTCCTTTTCTGCTATGCTCCTGTCTATTAGATTCTATTATTTTAATTTTGTAACATTTTGTAAAAAAAGAAACCCAGTTAAAAAACATAAAAACTGAATTCATTTAATGACTATTCGACTACTGTAGTCAAACATTATTTCCAGTGTTGCCAATTGAATTGTTTTTCATCTAAATCTAGATGTTTTTGATTGCGTCTAGATGTCTGAAATTGCTATTTTAATAAAGTAAATGTTGACAATTAAAGCCGCATTCAATGTATAAATAATATGTAATACATTTCCTAAGTTTTAAAATGTTGCGGATGTAGTAAAAGCATTATAACATTGTTGTTAGCTAAATGCTACTTTCTGTCATTTATATTCCAATCATGTTGAAAGTTAGGCGTTGGACATTTTTTATTGGAATAAAATAGCATATAGTTTTTCCATTTCTTTAGAATCATCAGTGGATTCGTGGGTCGTAAACTAACTTGCAATAGAATAATTGTGATCTGGGAAACTGTAGGGAAACTGAAAGAGTTACGTACACCGTAGATAGATATGAACAATGATATTAATGCTTAGATTTTGAAGATTTATAGTAGTTCAGTATTTAGCACGCTGTTGACCTCAAATTCGATATTTATTGGCCTTTTGCCCGACTTGGCTTAGTTTCCGTTCTTTCAGGTTTAGTCACGCAATGTGTTGAGGAATTAGTCTCACTCCTTGGTCATTCGTGGCTTAGGATCTGCGCTTCACCGTCTAGTTCCGGGGGACCCGTTCACCGAGACAGCACCCACCCATTGTATTAATAGGGGTAGGGCTATTCTCTGGTGCCCGAGGCTTGTCAAAATGCAAGTGCTGTGGTAACTAGACAAGTTTAGCCTCTTCACCACGTGCTGAGCATTGTGCTGTGGTGCGTGGGGTTCCCGTAGGAGGATGAGTAAATAACCCGCAATGTGTTACTATCAGTTTATTATAAAAACATGTTTAAGGGAGCAGTTCTGAAGCAAGAACAATCTCAAGAACTCTTCAATAATGGTTGCTTGAGCATTATAATAAAATAATATATATATAAAGGCATTTATATTTTAATTATCGCCAAAGAAGTAATATAGCATCTCTTCCCTTCTGTTTGTGTTGCGTGTCTCGGGTCACTCGAAGTGGAGATGCTGAGACGAGTCACCAGGCCCCGCCCTGTAGAAGTGGGGGGAACGAATATAATTTATTCGTTTATGTATTCTTGTTTGAAGTTAATTGCAATTCCATTGTCAAGGGTTTTTTTGTATGCTTCACGCATCTTTAAGATGACTGTGACCAGCGGAAGTAACCACCACACTACAGTGGCCCTGGCGGATACAAGCAGTTGGGTGGGTGTGTCGGTTGCAGAGCGTGAGAAAGAAGTCGTCGTTTCGCCCACATTACTTCATTTTGGCGCGCTGGTAAGAAGCTGACGGAAACAACGCAGAGAATTTGTATTTAAAGCGCGCATACATACAGTTACACATGTGCCTGCATATGTATACACATCTGCACATGTATCTACACAAGTACATACATGAAGGTGTGGATTCAAGTAACAATGGAATTAACAAAACATAGGCCTCACCCGTTATAACGCTGGCATTGGGGTCAAAGAAAGCCAACACTGCGATCAAGTTAGCTATGTTGGAGCTAGATCTAGCTATTTTGAAGATAAATCTTGCTACTTTAGAACTATAACACGAGCCGCGCTATAATGAACCGCGTTATAACGGGTGAGACCTGCAATAAGATTTAGGTTCTCACTTGTTTCAACTTGAATGCCAGTGTTTTTCTCGGCAATTCTCGTCCCTGTTTCAACTTGAATGCCACTGTTTTTCTCGGCAGTTCTCGCCCTTGTTTCAATTTGAAAGTCACTATTTTTCTCGGCAGTTCTCGCCCTTGTTTCAATTTGAATGTCACTGTTTTTTTCGGCAATTCTTGTCCTTGTTTCAACTTGAATGTCTCTGTTTTTCTCGGCAGTTCTCGCCCTTGTTTCAATTGGAATGTCACTATTTTTCTCAGAAATTCTCGTCCTTGTTTCAATTTGAATGTCACTGTTTTTCTCGGCAATTCTCGCCCTTGTTTCAATTTGAAAGTCACTGTTTTTCTCGGCAATTCTTGTCCTTGTTTCAATTTGAATGTCACTGTTTTTTTCGGCATTTCTTGCCCTTGTTTCAATTTGAATGTCACTGTTTTTTTCGGCAATTCTTGTCCTTGTTTCAACTTGAATGTTACTGTTTTTTTCGGCAATTCGTGTCCTTTTTTTCAACTTGAATGTCACTGTTTTTCTCGGAAATTCTTGTCCATGTTTTCCGTCTTCTTAAATACTGATTTTCTTTTTCGGTTTCTCTTTTACAATCTGCTTGTTTTCTCATTCTTTTTATTCCCCCATTTCCTTCGCATGTTTCTTTCTTTCTTGTCATTTTGTCCTTTTTTTATTATCTTTGTCTTTTTCTTCGTCTTCTAATTTCTCTCTCACAGTGAATAATTTCTCCTTTTCTATCTATCCAATAGACGAGTAATGAATATATGACAGTTATAGTGAAGATTGTGTCGCTTTTGCTCCCATTCAAGCATAAGCAACCTCTTCCGTCCTTACCCGTGTTCATTACAATGCATGGTTGCTGGGAGGGTGAAGATAAAGGATGAAAGATATGAGGAGAATTTAAATTGTATTGCTATAAGATACTATGCTTTAGTTCCTGTGGACAGTAATTGACTCCTGGCCATCTTTACGCTCTTTGTGAGCGGTGAAACATCAACAGGGGAAAGGAGTAATACAATTCAAGAACATTTTAAAACAAATAAATCAACAAGTGTTATCACTGTGAGAAGACACCAGAGAAGAAATGAATAATAACCAAAAAGCGTAACGATCGTAAATACAAACAAGCAGAATAATATATAGGATTCTTGCATACCTTCAAACGAAATCCAAAATCGAAAATGGCTGTCCCTGTATTTTGTGTAGACTTGTTTCAGACTGATATTTCCACAAGCAACGATATTCTGTGGTTTCGAGTCGTCTTTATTGTTGCAAATAATATCACTGGTGAAGTTGAGTCCTTCACACGGGGCGTCCGTCTCAATCTTAAGGCCAGACTTGCAGTTCTTACCACTCTGAGATGCCAGCATTGTGTCATGGATACGTAAAAAGACGTATTCCCCCGTCGGAACCATAATCTTCCATTCGCACGGCGTGTATCTCGACATAGAAGGATATTTAAAACTTTGAATGAAACCACCCTTTTGTTGTAACGGCTCTTTCGGACAAGTCTTCATTATACGGTTTCCTGTAAAAAGAGAGAAAAGATTAAAGACTGTTGTACATATTGTCAAACTCAAATCCAAGTCGCAGGCTGGAGTTTACTTACTTACTTACTTACTACTACTACTACTACTACTACTACTACTACTACTATCGTTACCTAATTTAGGAGAGTAAAATCTTCAGTGTGTCTGTCCGATCACGTTAAACCAAACCGATATATAAAATTAACATTTCCCTACTGTGATTTGAAATCACGACCAAGTGATCGGTATGCGGTTCTGTTACCGACTGAGCCAAGTTGACAAGTTTATTTTACAAAGGGCTTATCTCATTCTAATAAATAAATACATTTATATAATTAACATTCCCCTATTGTGATTTGAAATCACTAGCAAGTGATTGCTAGGCGAATCTCTTACCAACTGAGCCAATTCTTGCATATGATTTATGTTAGAAATACGCAAGGGTTTATTTAATTCTAATAAATAAATACAAGTATACTAAAAAGTAAAATTTGTTTGAGATTACTGTAATGTTTATATAGTTATGTATTAATGTTTATATATCTATCTGTATGCTTAATATAAATAAACACGCCGAAACAAGCCACCCAACAGCCCCCGCATCGATTCCGGTCCCGAAAACGAGGGCCCGGAAGTGAGAACTGGTAAGGGTCTCTTGACCAGGCTATCACCATGCACACACGTGTCTTTGTTCCGTCTCTCTTTCTTTTCTAAGCACAGCTAAAATACGGTTATGAACCAAACGCGTTCAAACTAAACACAGCTAAAATAGAAAAGGTTACGAAAGGTTACGAATGCTGAATGTGGTGAAAAGGAGTGTTGCCACTCACCTGACAATAAAAAAAACCCAGGTTGTCCACAAAAAACCCCAGATGAGCTAAAAAAACAAACCCAACCTAGATCGTAGAATAACTAACAAGTAAATACCTTAAGCGTGTATAATGCGATACAAACTAAACTAATCATTAATTTAATACTTACATTGCAATATCCGCAGTACTACTTTAATTATGTGGTTCGCTTTGGAATGTTGCTTACGTCACAGAAACTAGGGTGCATAAAAACATTATTTTAAATAAATTTACATCAAAGAGTTGCTTCCCTTACATCTGGCGTACGTGGCCGACAAAAAAAAGACCCCTCAGCGGTTAATGGGATTAAATACCTACATTAATCCCCCCTTTACGAAATGCATCCATTTTTAGGAACTCCCGCTTAACAAATTCTCGCCTGTTAAGTAGTTAATTCTCGCAACTATCAAGAAAGTGAATACGTATACTTTCATTATTTGAGGTGGATGTGCCCAGACGCAGATAAAAACCCAGAAATGGAATTATGGAAATAAAAACCCAGAAACCCAGCATGACATTGAAAAACCCAGATCTTGGTGGAAAAACCCAGCAGTGGCAACACTGGTGAAAAGGAGTTGCCTAATTTTGGAGATGCGCAGTGATTTGAAATAGCTCTTATTATGCGGGGCCTCCGAGAGAAATTTTATGAGGCGGTGAAAAGGTGTTTTCAGCCGCCACCTCACACACGCACACTGCACTAACACCCACGTCCTTTAGCCATCCTGTTTTCATCTATAACCCTTTTTATAACCCCGTTTCCATCTGCTGTAACCCTTTTATACTATATTCGCTCGCCGGTAAACGATAGAGTAAACCTATTTTCTATCAATGAACATAGCATACCGACTTAGAAATGTCCATACACAGCTCCACCCAAGAATTGCGTCCTGGTGGAGGATTCGTCCTTCTGTCAGGAAGTTCTGAAAAACATTGCCCGGGATTCGTCCCGTGACCCTAGTCCAGCGAGCTCAGGATTCGTCCTGAGTTCAAAGTTCAGCATGCCCAGGGTTCGTCCTGTGACTATGTCGAGTCTACCCCAATGTCCTCGTGACATTAGTGGCGGGGACTAGGGAGATTTTTAGAACTGCCTGCACGTACACGTGCGGGACCCCACACTAAAAAACGTCCGTGAGTCAAATCTGTCCTCGTGGGGAGGCAGATACATAAAAAGGTCTGGTGGAGGATTCTTCCTTCTGCCGGGAAGTTCTGAAAAACATTGCCCGGGATTCGTCCCTTGACCCTAGTCCAGCGAGCTCAGGATTCGTCCTGAGAGCAAAGTTCAGCATGCCCAAGGTTTGTCCATGGCGTCCATGGTATAGATAATAGCTCTCTTCTGTGAGTAACGCTTGTCGTAATTCCTGACGACTGGCAGCCCGTATTTATTTAATTTTCAATGTATGATATACAGATTAAGTGCCAACATTTACTTCAGCAAATTTTAAGTCAAAGGTTGCAAAATTCAGTGCTTGATCATCAATTTTTTTCCTTATCGCAATAAATAGCTTGTTAGTGCAAAAACCGACTATGGATAAGCGATGTATGGTGTGAAGTGATAGGAAAAGTTGAAACTTTGCCTACGTAAAGTGGGTTCAAATATAATCGGTAATGAGTAATGTTTCATTTGTTATGATATGCTGCCACGAAAAGGTTATTTCGGGGTCAAACACCTGTGCGGAAATGTAAGTGACCCGCTCACCTTAGGAAATAGGTATATGTGTGGTTGTTCAACAAACAGAATGTGGATAACACCTGCGTGGGCGTTCGGAAAACCTATTAAGCAGACCCGAACAGAGAGAGCAGGCCCGGACAGAAAACTCAGAAGAGGCAGATCAGCGGAGCCGAAAGGCACGAAACCGCTGTCCCTGTTGGGGACAGACTGACGGTTCTCCTCATCTCTCTCCCACTCTTCACTCTCCGGCCGACAAAGATGTATGCTATGAAATAAAAATATGTCCAGATATTTTTACAAGCAAGTCTTCGAGTTTCCTTTCTATCCAAGTCCAGGACATTCACCCGCTATACAACACATTTCCCCCCTAGCGCAAGAATTCACTGTGTCACTATTCGAAACCGTCAACCAGAACTGTCAACATCAACATAGGTTACTTCAGTTTTTAAGTTGGTCTGGTTGGCTGGCTATCTATGTATGTACAATCCGCACCAATGGAACTGTTTTTTTGTTTACTTTTTGTGTTTTTTCGAAAATCCACCCCCTAATAGGTTTTTAGTGGGAGCTTCAATTTTTTACTTTTTAGTAATCACTGTCCAACAAAAGACAAGAGAAGTAATTTATTTATTGATCACCCCCTTTTCCAATTGTTTTAATTGTTCACCCCAGGCACGGCATGCTGCCAAAAGCCGTTGGTTACATGACGGTTTCTATTGAGTGACTAACCAGACCTGTATACGTAATCATTAGAGTGTCCCAGACACGAGACAATGAGTTTGATTTTCAGCGCAGACATCCGCATTATTTAGTACTTCATTTTAAAACAAACAGTCGTGCGATATGTTACTTGTCAACCAAGCCCCTTAAGGGCGATCGGATGTCGGGGCTCGTCTGAGTTGATATGTTTTGTACTGCTAAAACAAGCCTGTCTCTCTAATCTGTTACATACGTGACTTACAAATTGGGCATCCGAAACGCACACCCACACTTTATATATAGTAAGGTAAATATTTGTATTAATTAAAATATCTATCCTTCCCAGATTTTGTTGCTGGCTAACAATGATGAAAGACACTGGTATTCTCAGCCGGGGTTGACCGGGGTCAAGTGTTCTGACCTCTTCGTTCCCCAGGCTGACAGAAATCGTCTGTGGAAAGTAACCAAACACACACACACACATATGGACAGTTACACACACACACACACACACACACACACACAGATACGCCTATAGTTACATCTTATAGTGAATATTTTAAATGTATAAAAGCCCCCAGCTTTTAGAGGACCCCTAATCCCGTGGCCCTATGCCTTACATTTCATTTATATTGTAACACACAAAGTTTTAACTTATTCGTTTAATATATTCTAACCTGTGAAATCCTGGGTTACATAAACAGCTGATTAAAATAATAATGCTTACCTTTTACACAAGTATAACTCACAAGCAGCTGCGTCGATTGACATATACTATTTGCGTCGCATACGGTTCTGCCCATGCAAGCATTCTTGAACATTTGGAATGCCCGTAGGCTGAAGCTCTTGGTGTTGGCAGTCTTTACACTGTAGATAAGAATTACTGTACCCGCTTGACACGTTATGGAGGCACTGTAGACACATAGGAGCTTCACACACAGATTCCACTCGTCTGCAATGCCTGCAATGAAAAATAAAAAAGAGTTTGTTGAGACAATTCAAAACTGATACGATTTCCTCGCACGAATTAATCAAACTTTAAAGCCTCAAACATATGCAATTCGCCAAGCCATGTTACCAGGGATGGAAATGTGGGGCGTATACCTACTTGTCGATTTCAAGGGTTTTTGTATATTCGATATCTACTAATGGATACATTACCGTATACCTAGTTCGCCCAAACCAGCATTGCCGTATATCTAGTCCCCAAAACCCATTTCCATCAGTGCATGTTACTCTTTTTTGTCTGACACTAGTCTATCTATACTGTCAAAAATAACGACAGTATTCAAATAATTTTGCAATTGCATTGTACTTATAAAATATCAAAAACATTATGTTGCTCTACATTTTCTTATGTTCAACCAGAATAAACCTGGATTTTTACGCATTTGCAGAAAGAAAAATTTAGAGAGACTACTCTATAATTAACATTTAATAGTGATCTCCCTTGACAAATGTTACTGACAAAAAACATAGACATACACGTTGTGTATTATAAACATAGATTTATGTCTTATATAAATAGATTTATGTATATTCGTTGCATGTGTAAATATGGCAAAAGACTCAAACCAGATTTGTTCGGAGCGAACGCTGAACCCATCGTTCAAAGAATCCATCGAATTTCTCTTAAATCATTTTAGAAGCATACAAATACGGATACACACATATTCAAATGTACAAGATGCCAATCAAAAGTATGCGGTAGTTGAATAAATTGATTAATCTATTCCTCTATTCACCGTTTGACACTGGAAGAATTCGACCGGTAAAGCCCTTTTACCGGTCGAGTTCTTCCAGTGTCACTCGGTGAATTCTTTCACGAATAAACTAAAAACACTACAATAATGTAACAACAATTCATCTTAAAATCAAATAACATATTTGTTGTATTAACTGTTTATTAACCATATTTATAGTTACAATAAAGACTTCAGTAGGTGTATGAATTGTGAGTTTTTCTTATTTGTCGTATTTTTCATACATTCCTACTGCAAATCTGTTTCATTTGTGATACTTTTCAAAGCACTCATTGCGACAAAACCCAACGCATTCCTTAGACCAAGTACCAATTCTGGTGCCTTTATAACCAGCTTGTTTTGTTGCCTACCCTTTTGCACGGTTCCTCATATCCACCAATAAGTCCTTCTATAACCGATATGATGAATTTCAAATGAGTCAAAGGAGTTCCCTGTAAGTTTGGATTCTTCTTGTATAGAATATAAACATTTGTTAGGGTTCTATTAAACAAGTGAAACATAACCTTTCTCCAACACTTTCTACTTCTAAGCTCGCAAGCATACTGATTAGTCATCTGATCTGATTTATCCATACCACCCATACCAGAATTGTAGGCAATAACAACATTGGAAACATTTTTCTTTACTTTCATTGTAACTTTCTTTCTCAACTGTACCAGCATTAGCAACACTTGTTTTCTGTCAAACCAGTTTGCTGCTAAGAGCTGCTTTTATGTTGGTAAACCAAATCACCCTTCTGTTTCAGTGTTTTTTTTATTTTTAGCATCAGGTAGTCCCACGCGGTTTGACCTGACTGTACCAGTTACTGAGCATGCATTCACACAGTGGAATGCTTGTGTAATAATTATTTACTACAAGGTGGTGATATTTCCCACCATAATTTTCTAGCTCATAATCACTTGACTGATCACCATTCTCAGAAATACCAAGCCCAGCATGGCCATGTCCGTGATCAGTACGGTCAACAACAATGTCACCATCACCTTTACCAGTAGTAGGTCTACTTCCGTGTTCACTATCATCCGCTTCAGATGGTGATTATTCGTCATCATAGTGAAAATCATTCACATCTAGATCGCTGCAAGCCTTCGCTATCGGAAGAATCAATTGATTCATCAAGACCGATCAGCAAATTCTGGAATATCCGTCTAATATCAGAAACGACAATAATGTCGCTCTACCGGTGACAAGCCAATGGTAACAGAAATGTCGTTTGACCGGTAGAAGGGTTAAGTTAGCCAGCGTTTCACGTGTTTCGTCAATATTTCACACATCTCTCGAAATCACTCCACCAGACAATAAAGAAAAATGTTTTCACCGTGATACACCAGTATTTAAAGTAATATTCAGTATCGCCCATAAATAAGTACG
>VCCN01000192.1:1185094-1195442 GCA_006491835.1 Architeuthis dux | reverse complement strand
TACAAATTTTACGAATACTGTGAACCACTGTTTATATGATTAACATATCAACTCAACACACACTCAATGTAATGTACACACATACTCCCACCTTCAAACACCCACTCGCACTCACACACATACACAAACTTACACACACACTCTCTCTATTCACACACTTAAACATACACAGAACATACTCACTCACGTACAGAATTCAGACTCACACTTCCTAATACGCACATGCACTCACACACGCACACATACATACGCACACACACTCACCCTTGGCACTAATCTCCGAACAATGGGGGGTCATCAGCCAGCCTGGTAAACATCGCACTGGCGAGACATTGAAGCCATCCTCACAAATAAAAGTCATATATCACACCTCCCCCACACCCTACACTAACTCGCCCACAAAATCACACATACTCGCTTCACACACTCAATCAGCCAATAAATGAACACATATACTAACTATAGGCTCTGAATAGGTTTATTTAACAGAATTTTACAATGCTAGAATTTTGAATGTTGGTCTCTCTCACTTGCCAAATATGCATTGACAATGGAACTCGTTCGAAACTACAGTCCGTATCACACAAAAGAATAAATAAAAGAATACAAAACAATAATGATCTCTTTCATACATACACTCCTGGTTTGTCTTAAATCTATTCGTACTCTCTCTTTCTCTCTCTCTCTCTCTCTCTCCCCCCTATTACTCACTATATATATTGAGTAATAGGAGTATTATAACAAAATACCTACCATATATAAGAAAACCGATATATGTTGTTGATAATATTTAATCAAAGAGTGCTCAACACCAGATAATATTAATATTAGAATTAAAACTATCAGTTGAAGCTAATATTCAGTAGTTGAAAAGGTTTTCAACGAAGACTAATGACACGGTGTTTCATGCTTAAGAATGTGATCAAGCATGAAACACCGATATCAATAAAAAGAATAAATATATAAAAGTATTTATATTTTTAAATAGTTTTATTAAAAAAGTGCTCAATACAAAGAAGTAGAGCAGAAATATAAATGACATTGAATGCCTTATTCTCTCGTATCACCTGTGTTTATAGATTGAAGTTCATGAAAAGCATCGTGGTTTTGCATCAAATGATAAATTTGTGAATGGATAAGTGTTGCATGGCAACAGATACGCATGACACGCAGGATTTTATTATTTCTAGTGGGACATTACACAATAAAAACAGATATTATCAGGTATTATTTATGACCAAACTCTACAGCATTGATACCAAAAATATTCTTTCATAGTGTTATACTCATCTTTGGACGGCAACATATTCATATTTTTGGCAACAGAGTTTCAGTGCTATAGAGTTTTGTCATAAATAATACCTGATAATATCCATTTTGATTGTGTAATGTCCCATTAGAAATAATAAAATCCTGCTATATTTGCTTTAGAAGACAATTAACCTTCTATTAAAAAGTTGTAGAGATGTACTTATTTATGGGCGATACTGTATGTATGTAGCTATCTATCTAAGGTGAGTCAAAGGTATTACTCTAGCCTTAACTGTTCAGTAAAAGCTCACATCTTTGAATATCTTAGAAAACATAACCTAACTGAACATTACATAACCATTCATAATTGAACGTTAAATTAACTTTCTATAACATAGTGGTAGGGGTGTATTTATTTATGGGCGATACTGTATATAAAATGCAATGTGTATCCATATGTTTCATATATACCGTCATTTTTGACGGCTCGGGTAATCTAGTGACTATTATGAATCAGATTGCAGTGTTGCGTCTAAAATATTCGAAAACTAGGAAAATCTTCTTTCAAAGAACTAGCGAATCAACATTAAACGCTGTGGATGAAGAATTTGATGCCATGAAAAAAACTTGATGGTATTTTTCCACCCGAAAAGAAAAAAAACCCATACTGCTCCATTAAACCTTCATTGTGCATACGATAACCCAGCAGTTGATCTTCCCAGGATGTAAAATATGTGTTTTTATGTATGCAGCGCTGTGCCCATCTATGTTTTATGAGCTAACACGTGTGCATGGCACTGACACAAGGCTGTGCGAATATGGGACAGATATGTTTTCGTTGTATTATAGGGTAGCAAGAATGCGCCAATATATGTCAGTGGCTGTGTGTCGGGAAGACACCGTTGAAATCACAGAAATAATAATAATAATACGCCTAGTATATTTGAAATACAGAAAATAGTTCTTGCTTCCACTGCGCACATTATTAGAACATTTTTGTCAATATGAATGGATGTACTACACCTAGCATACATCATTTTATGGATATGCAGATGTATGTTTATGTTCATCAAAGTGATTTATCTTTTGTAAAAGCCTGCTGTTTTTTCTGTCATAACTTACATAACAAGGTTGTCAGCCTTAGGTCTCTGGCTAGTGACCTTCATAAACCGAAATCAACGCGACATACAAACAAACAAACAAACCACGACGACGACGACCAAAAGATCGCCATACTCGGAACAGCCCACATACTACGCAAAGTACTTTCAACTAAATGAAAACTCTCCTCTAGCGCCCCAGGACCATACTGTGGATCCGGCTCTACAGGATGCAAAAAGAAGCATTAAATAAATAAATAAATAAATAATAAAGAAGAAGAAGAAAAGCAGGAAAACAACTCCACGGACATTTCAATTTAAAAGGAAATTGCAGATGAGATGGACATGGAGTAGAAAAATAGCCGTGACTGGGTAGGAAAGGTAATCCACTGGGAATTGTCAAACTTTTCCAAAATGGTATTTATATATATATTCATGATGCATTTTTCTGGGGTTGATTTTATTTATATATAATAATGCAGCTAGTTGTATTACAATAAAATGTAATCAATATTACTGAAAATTATGATATGAAAATGACGATGATGATGAAGAGGAGATGATGATGAGGAGGATAAAATGAAGTGATCAAAGATGATGGAATGAAGTGGCGTGGGGGAAACAAAGAGTTGAAGAAAGTGACAAAGAAGTTAAGAACAAGAAAGTAAAGAAGAGAATAAAATAGGTCTGGTTAGTCATCCATTAGAAACCATCAGGTGACCGACGTCTTTTGTTAGCATGCCATGTCGGGGGTGATGAATTAAAAAATCGGAAAAAAAGGGTGATCAATGAATAAGTTACTTCTCTCGCAGTTTGTTGGTTCACTAAAAAAAAATCCGATTTAAAAAAAAACAAAGACAATTGTGAACGCTACCAGACACAAAGGGGACCAAGTTAGCATAAACTTACATTGTAAATTGAACACCCGACTAAAAACCTATTTTGAGGGCATTTTCTAAAACAAAGTTTCTAGGCATAATAACGAGTAAATGTTTAAATGTTCAGAACTCTAGCTCCATCGGTGCGGCCTGTACGCGTGATACATACATACATAATAGCCCAACCAACTTAAAAACTGAAGAAACCTATGTTGACAATTTTGGTGACAGTTTTGGTTGACGGTTTCTTATAAGAAAATGAAGATGAAGAAAGAATAGAAAGAAAGAAAGAATAGAAAGAAAAAAAGGAACAAATAAAGGAAGAACAAGAAGGGAATAAAATAGAAAAAATCCAAATAAAAAGAACTAAAACAAGAGATAAATTTAGAGGAAGAAGAATTTTACGAAGAAAAATTATGCAAAATACAAATGAAAAAAGAAGAAGATGATGACGAAGATTGAATGAATGAATGAATGATGTCAGACGGGTAATCTGTCGCGAAATATATTTAGGGACAGTGGAAAATGAGAATGTGTTACCCAGATGCTGGAGAGTTGGCGCGGTTGACTGAGACGGTTGCTCAGTGGGAAGCAGAATTGAGAGAAAAACAAATCGAGTGACGTGAGGGGGGAAGGGGAGGAGAGCCTTGTAATTGGAAGAGTCGGCTTGAAAATTATGATAGTTACAGAATAATTATTTCGTTGTCGCCCAGAGAAGAAAAGAATTAGACGATAAATTAAGACATTATGTGTACGGTGTTAAAGGGAAGTGGTTATTAAACAAACGTTTTTATTATCTTTATGTGTTTAACCCATTAACTACGGCAGGGCAGGTGCCGATGAGTAATAGTTATTACTATGACTTCAATGACTGAAATTTCAGTCATTCGCAGTTATTGGTGTGTGTGCGTTTGGGTGTGCACGAACGCATGTGTGTGTGTACGTACACGCGCGTGTGTACATATCTGGGTGTGCTTTTGATTGTATGCTTATGTGAGCGTATGTGTGTATGTGCGTGTGTATATACGTAGGAGTACGTAGGTAAGTGTGTATATACATGTGTATGTATGTACATATATATATATATATGTTTGCGAGTGTGAGTGCGTGTATATTAACGTATGCTTCAGCGTATGTATATGTGATGTATGCTAATATTTCCGTGTGCATATAGTTGTGTGTGTGCGGGTGTATGTGAACATATATGTATGTATATATATATATATGTGTGTGTGTGTGTATGCATGCATGCATTTATGTATGTGTGGTTGTGTGTGGGGAAGTAACAGGTGTTGCGTATTTATAGATATGTGTTTAGCAAAGGTAATGTCCATAAAGAACCCAGACAGGAAAAAACTGTCAGCGTCTTGCGTTACCAGACCGTTAAACATTGAGTTACGGTAAGTAGTTCGTATTGCTTGTTTACAGGAGCTCGTAAAGATAAATGAAACAAGAAAAAAAAAAGAACAGACTGTTCAAAACCTGCGACGTTGTTTATAAAATTTCTGACAGCATTTGGCAACATTTGTTTCTGTAATAAAACTATTTGTTTCCAATTCATTTTCCAAGTTAATTCCCGTTAAAACGTCCGAAACAAAAATAAATAATCATTGCATCAAAAATAAAACGGAAAATAACGTCCAAAATGCAATATAATTCATTGGTAAATGAAAAAGTTATAAATATGAAGTGTAAAAATTAGTTATAGACACTGTATAATCTGATTTCTTTCTTTCTTTCTTGTATTTTCTATATTTTTTTTCGAGAATTGATTTTAAAAAAAGAAATGATATGGCGTAGTGTAACGTAAAAAAATATATCCCTCTTTCTTAGGTTTTGGTATTCGTCGCAGGTAATAACATGGAATAAAAGTACAAAGAAATGGTGAATAGAAATATAAGATGTAATCAATGCGGATCACTTGCAGTTATAATGTGCTGTGGATGTTGTGAATACACATCGAAATATAAAGACAATTAGTTATTAATTCAAGGTATTCGCACGGACCTTGCGAAATTAACACACGACTGGCATTTAAATTCATATAAAAGTTAATTTAATTTTCATAAACCTTCTACAATTAGAAAGAAGTTAGTTTATTCCTGTAGATTCCTTGTGGAGCATAGGGCCACAATCACTCTTCTGCTGTTACAGTAGCAAGTATTTTTTTACGGAGTGGAGTTGCTAGCCTCACGCCCAATCCCACTACTTTACCCAGACTTGGGACCAGCTATGGCGACTGCCAAACTGTAGATTTCTCTATCAGAGTAACCTTCTCTTAGATCAGAGTTTCTCAACACTGGTGGACGATTTCAACTCTTGGGTGGACGGTGAGCAACTGTGCAGAAAATGGTGGGCGTTTTGAAATTTTGGTGGCCGGTATAGGATTATGGGTATTAAAGTCTGTAATTGACAATAAAAAATGAGCAACACTCTTGAAAGAGTACCAGTAATATTTATGGGCCCTGTTCACAGTTACAGATACTCATATAATGATTTGTTGGTATCTTTTTAAATATTTACTATACAGGTGGGCGGTGGAAAAAAGTTTCCATGTGAAAGTGGGCGGTGACGCCAAAAAGGTTGAGAACCCCTGTCTTAGATGGACTACCTTACAACGCTAGAGGGCTATAACTGTCCTGTGATTTACACAGCTGGGGTTGGGAGGAAGAATTGAATTCATGCCTTTCCCAAGGCCATTAGTGTAAAGTGAATCTAAACAACATTGGCTGAAACTCGAACTCAGTACGCTGGTAACCGTTACGCCACTCTGCACCTCCATTAGAAAGGAGAACCAAAAAATATTCTGATATAAAAATTGATATTTGAGTTCAAAATTCTTTTCAATTGCTAAAAAATTCAACTATCATATTTGAACGTCTGATACATTTGCATTGTAAATATCTACAGAAATTCGACTAATTATTAAAATGTAATAAATGTTTCTGCGCTTATTGCATCAATGACTGAATTTATTAAAAGGTTTCCTTGTAAAAAAAATAACGGAAATATATTTTCTTTAAAAAGAAAATCTTATGAAATCTCAATAAAGTGCCGCTTGATCGTAAACAAGTTTTAAATGTTTTAAAAGATAATTAGATGGAAAATTAAAATCAATTTAGTTTGATTTAATTGATTATTTTTTTTCGAAGATAAAAACCCTTTGAGGTCAAAATTATGGCCTAAATTGCTTTGTTTTGTAACTTTTTAGTTTACAAGTCAACCTTACTTACAATTTTGTTTTTTACAGTTTTCAGCTTTTGCATAAAACAATAACAACAACAACAACAACAACACCCCCACACACGCGCGCGCATCTTTCTCTTACTTTTTCTCTGTTTCTATTTTTGTCTATATGTCTTGTAACGTCATCTGTGTTACGTCTTTGTTGTTTGTTTGTTCTGTTTCTGCCGTTGTGCGAAACACTTTCAGTATTCCTGAGAGGCATCTTTCTCCACAAACAATATTAAAGTGACTAAACTCCTCCAAATATACACCGTCATATGATACCTCACTACCCACTGATCTATTAATGATTTCATTAGGATGGAAAAACTTTACCAATGTCTTTAATGACAACAAAGAAATGCCAGTGCTAAGCTTTGAACAGGCTTGGATTTAGCCACGCACGGTTTTTAGTTGCCATTTCCCTGTAAAATGTGCGAATTCGAGTAAAAAAGACAAACAGGGAAGAACGAAGGAAGGTGTGTTCTTTTTACAAGGTAGGAAAAGTACCCACCAGGAAAAATGCCCATTGGAAAAGTGCCCATCAGAAAAATGCCCATCGAATTTATCAAGGGAGGAAAAGTGCCATCATATAGTTTCCGGGAAAATTTTATAAGGGTTTATTATAAACTTTTGACACAACTTACTTCTGTTTTTTTTCATGAATTCTCTTATTTCTTTTCATTTTTAATTAATAAAATTTGTTTTTCTTTTTTTTTTTACACTCTGGCCATGAGAATTTTACGGTTTTGAAAGCTACTCCTGAGGTTAACAGAATCAAAATTCTAATACTTCAAATTCATTTTTCTTTCTATAAGATAGAATCTATAACAGAATAGTAATACTAGAATAATAATAAATAATAATAATATAATACAACTTGCTGATACAAATTTCAGAAACTATATGATGGGAAAATTATGTTTTGATAGGCACTTTTCCTCCCTTGATAAATTCGTGATGGGCAGATTTCCGGATGGGCACTTTTCCGGGATCCATTTTTTAAAGAGAAATATAGCCTTTGGTGAGTCTCTTGAGAAATAATGAAAATGGTATTTGTTACATTTCAGAAATGATATTAACCTTTTAGAAATAGAATGGATAGAAGCATTACATTTGACTTCAATACCTTTAAAAGACATTGATAATATTAAATGTTCGCAGTTACAAAGCGAGATAACATTTAAAGATAATTTAACGAAAGATATCCAAATTTATTTGAAAAAAATCTTAGGCTGTTGCACAAAATTCCGTGCAATACAGTTTTTGAAACCAAATAGCGAGCCAATATTGACCCAAACAGGCTTATGCAGTTTTAACGAAAACCAGAACAGAATTCGGTTGAAAAAAGAAATACAATACAATAATCTGAATGCTGCTACTCCAATTGTCGTTATTAAAAAAGCTAGTAGCTCTTTTTTCAACTGGGCTTAATAACTCTCTGGAAAATAATAATTATCCATTACCAATCCCAGAGTATTTGTTCACAACCTCAAGTGTTTCGCTAACAGAGACTTAGCAGACGCCTATTTTCAAATAACCATGTCTGAAGAATAAACAAAATTCTAACTACCTGTACACATAAAGGTTTATTCCAATTCCATCTTTTGAGAGATCTGTGCTGTAGTAAATTATTACAGCATTCCATTTAGTAGTGTGGCAGTATTAACAATTGCACGAACTCACACCCACGTATATAAAAGCTTTTCTGTACAAGCAGATATAAATTTGCAAGGAAATAAGTTACAATCTAAAACAATAAATAATTATTGTGCTTTATTATCAAAGTATATAAATTACTTGGCATTCTATTCCTATTCCTAAACTGCAAAATTCCATCGGGGAAAATGGCGTATCCTTTTAGATTTCACACTTACTTTCAAACGTTGGGTACTTCGTTCCACCCCCATTCAAACACGAAAATGTCTACCACCAGAATCTTTAACCATTTTCCCATTATCGAAAAACGAACAGCTTTTATAAACGGTGCTTAGTCTCTATACAGCAGCGGTTACCAAACAAGCCTACTGTTAAGTCGCCATTTGTAGTCGCTATAGATTCAAGATATTTGAAGAATTCTACGTCTTAAGCCTGTTGTTAACTGCATATGTTAACCGCTGCAGGTCAACAACTAACAACAAAGTTTAAACAGAACATCTGATATAAAGCAAAAGAAATCCAATTAAAAATATTCCCAAAAGCAATTAGGGAATGAAAAAGCTGAAAATATTATCATGACCAACTTATAATGTACAGCTTACGATATTAGAATACCACTAAATGTATCCCAGTGTGATGCTAGGCAATGAGATACATCTTTGACATGGACATTAGAAACATGTGACACTTGACAGTAACCCGTACCATTAAATAAAATAACTACTTGAGTCAGGTGGTTACAATTGTGTTGAAGTAGAAGCGAAAAGATCTTAGATTCAAAACTCGTACTGATTAGAGGACACTCGTTACCTAAACTCTAACCTAGGTAGTTGGAGGAAAATTTCAAAAGTAACTGTGACACTATTATTATTCATTTTGATAAAGATCTACATCCGTTAAGCAAGTCGAAGAAAAAATAGAAATAATATTTGGTAAAGATCTATATATTTCTGTGCTTTTAATCCGTTAGACCCTAACAATTTTCCTGGGATTTTTTTATTTTTCAGACACAATGATTTTAAGGTTTTACGAGGGTAGTTCTATTTACAATGTAACTGTATGGTAAACGGGACCGTTACTTTCCATCCGTTGTATGAAAGTGAGGCTTCAAAGTATATATACAGGATTCGGCACCTTATAGAAATGTAGGCAATACTATTGCTTCGTCGACTTTTATTTTCGTGTCTTTCTTCCGGTTTTTACTACCACAGACACGTTTTCGCAGTCTACCAAAGGCTTGCTTTGTCATAGTTAGTCTGTTTTCTTCCTGTCCAGCCTGGCGTCGGAGGATATTATGTAACGTCGGTAAGGGAAGTCCTCGACAACTTTAAGCGTAGTCGAGCCGATGAAGATGGAAGACGGGTGGTACTTTTGTTTCGGTGTGGGTTGGTGTTATATGACCTTCTTTTTAATGCTAACTTGAAAGAGTTCTGTGGTCTTTGCGAAGCAGGTCGTTTTCTCTTGCAGGGCTACTTCTATGTGAGCATCCAGGGAGAGCAGGGGCTTTCTGACCAGCTGTATCGTGGTTTTGGTATTTGCTCGGAGTCGTTTCAGGTTGAACATGTCGCCGTTACTCCGTGTGCGGATGTACACGTTATTCTTGTCATCCATCATTTCTGTAATCTGATTCAGCATCGTGTTGAAGAATATTGAGAACATGGTGGGGGTCTAGCACACAGCCTTGTTTTACACCGTTTTTACATTGGTAAGTTCTTGGAGGAGTAGCTACCGCATCTGACTTGATCTAGCGGGGCCATGTAGAGTTGGATAATCACGGTGAGAAACTTTGGGGGACAGTCTAGTTTTACCAAAATTTTACAGAGGTCTTGTCGAATGCCTTTTTCAGGTCGACAAAAGTCACGTACACCCCCTTGTTTTGTTCACGGCATTTTTCCTGGATCTGTCTTAAGGTGAAAGTCACATCGGCCGTGCCCTTGGTTGGCTCTAAAGCCACATTGGTTCTCCGGGGGGTGGGGGTTGATCCTCAACTAGGATTTTGCCTGCGATCGAGAGCAGGGAGATACCCCGGTAATTTGAGCAGTTAGATTTGTCTACCTTGTTTTTGTAGAGGGTTGTAAAGACTGCACCCTTGAAATCCTGGGATAGTTTACCATGTCTGGACGTGTTTTGCTGAATGCGGACAAGTACAGTCTCGTGTATTTCTCACTTTGTGCTAAACAGCGTGTATAAGTGCTCAGACCAGCGGTTCAGAGTGGAGCCATTATATATATATAT
>VCCN01000192.1:924248-944373 GCA_006491835.1 Architeuthis dux | reverse complement strand
GGGTCTTTCATCTTTTTGGCCTTACATCTGCAGACAAACAAATATTCAATTTAATCTATGATCCTTACCAGTCTTGATGGAGAAGAATGTCTTTGACTGCGATTTATTTGTTAATGTAAATTCTTCCCACTTTTGCTGTCCACCAATCCAACAGAGTCCAAAATCAATGAAATCAGTGGATACTTCAAAATCTGGCAGTGCAACGCTTGCTTCTGTAGGTATTGTCTGTTAGAACAAAATTCAGAAAGATATTTAAGATCTTTTTCTATGAAAATTTTTCTCTACCTTTCAATAATGAAAAATCTTAAAAGATAAAGGACCCTGGCAGAAAACGGTTGAGAGAGAGAGAGAGAGAGGGGGGATAGAGAGAGAGACAGAGATGTTTTACAAATCTTGCAAATACATACTTGAATATCAATCCCTAAAATGAAAAATAATAAAACAAAAAAAAAACAGAAAAGAATGACTGCTCACTATTAAATTTTCAATATTATTGGTAATAGTAAATAAAAGAAGTAGATATTTAAATTATATCATTAAAATTGCATCTGATTTTGCATTTAGTTTCTATGGAACAAATATAACTTGAGTTTTCTCCCTTGTTTACAAAAGATAGTGTAATCCAATGAGATATACAGGTATATCTTGATTAGTGTGGTTAATTCGTTACTGTTCAAAAACACACTGTTCAAGGTCTTATTATAAGTTAATGTGTTTTTGTTTTCAGCTTATACTTAGTTACATTAATTTGTGTAGCAATACATTAACCGTACTACATCAAAACACGCACTAATCAAAACCGATTAAATATTTTGAGTGTTCTCGGACCCCCAAAATGGTTAGGATGATATGTCAGGCTGATTTATCTGAGCTCATAGTGGTGTGAAGTACAGGAGACTAGGGTGTGAAAGAGAGAGGAAGAGGGTGTATGCTGCCTCTATAATGGCTGGCAGCAAAACAAAAGCTGAATGCTATTTTCGCTTTTCGCCTTTTTTCGAAAAAGCAAAAAAGTAGTGTAAAGCAAACTTTTAAAAAGAAGGGACTACCTGTATTTGAATTCTATTAGATGTTTTTTTTAGAAGAGAAACTAAAAAATCTTGTTTCAGTGAAAGAGTCTTGTTTCAAATGGTGGGTAGGAGATATTTTTATCAACAAACTTGTTACCTTTAAGTGGTAGCGTCCATGGTTATGGACAGAGAACCAAGAAAACCACACTGTACATTATATAAGTAGATAATCAGAATTACAGTTTGATAAGATGCAAACTAGTAGGCATACCGAGCATTGCCTGGGGGAAAAAATCTTAAAATATGTAAACAAAATTAGCTAAGCTAAAATGCTATATAGTTATCATTTGCTTTATTATTTTTTTCCAAAGCACAGGAAGGTAAAGGATATTTTATAGAGATTCATAAAATTAAATGGGGAGAGATGCACCTCCCTGGTCAGGCCCGCGCACACTCCTAGGCAAGCCTGCATAGCCCCTCCTAAAACCTTAAGAAATTCATGTACTCACTTTTGGCATTAGTTGTATTAGTTAATTCTTCTTAGTTAATTTGTCCTTCTGCTTTGTTCCACTGAACCAGAGTATATGGATTTCAACTGCCTGGCCCAGGGGATGAACTTTTAACCACCAGGTAAACTGTATACATTTAACCAACACTTATATCCACTAGGCCAGGGGTGGTCAAACTACAGCCTGCAGGCCACATGTGGCCTGTGAAAGTTCTTGTACAGTGATGTCAATTTGTGTTATCCCAGACATTGTCGCATAGAATAACGGGACTACAATGAGATTTTGTGGCCATGTTTTAAACAGAAATGTACGATAGTGAAGGACGGAGTATTATTTTAAAGTCTTTTAATATATCTTATTTCAAATTTTGTTATCCTAACAATGAGTGCTACAAAAATTACAAAAGTAATTTCTTTTTTTTGTCGAATGTGGCCCGCTAGAGACCTTATAGATGTTCCATGTGGCCCTCAGGGAGTTTGCCCACCCCAGCAGTAGGCCATCAATCCGTGGTGTATTTTTTTTAGCCCTACCCGAATATCTGTCCTTTGCTGATCAAAGGTTCTCTAGTCACAACAATAGAACCATATGAGAGCCTTTTATCAGCAAAGGATAGATATCACCAAGGTGAGGACAGTGTATAATAGTAAAACAACATTGTTCTTTCTGAATCACCTAGTGAAATCTTATATATAACAAAGATACTGACCTGAGTCATTTTATTTTTGAACTGTACTGTTAGGGCTTTGGTGAAATGCATCCACGTTTCTTTACCGACTGTCTTTAAGCTTACACCATCCATGGGGCACCAATTATCTTCTGATTCTAACATCTGCCGGTAACCCAGGATGTCTGAGCTTAAAATAAAACCCACTTTTACCTACATTAAAAGAATAAAAAGCATTTTAATTAAAAGAAACAAAAACTAAATGTTTAGTGTTATTCTGTGAATCAATTTAATTAGTGTTGGGTATTTTATTAGTGCAGTGGATTATGATTAGTTTTATAGGCATAATAATTTAATTTATTAAATTAATAGATCATTAAAGACATGTTACAAATGATTTCATTATCTCTGTGTTATATATTATTACATTTTAATATTTTAATTTAATATAATCTATAATTTTAGGTGATGCAAGACACATTAACACAATAGATAGATGAAGTCAGCATTTTATTATCAGGGCATTTTCAGCAATGAACATCAGTATCCACTCTATGTATGTTGTTCCGGATTCTATAAACTTCTAGTAGGTCAGCATGTTTTCTTGAATACAGAAGAAAATGTGCTGACCTACTAGAAGTCTATAGAATCCAGAACAACATACATAGAGTAGATACTGATGTTCATTGCTCAAAATGCCCTGATAAGAAAATGCTGACTTTATCTATCTGCAGTAAAACCAGAGGATACAGCCATAAACTACAAATTCAGACCTCCACAGGTGTTAGAAAAAATTTCCTCTCAGCCAGAGTAGCAAACGCATGGAAAGCCTAAGTGAAAAGTTGGAAACATCCGAGAATATCAATATTTTTAAAAATAATCTTTATTCTAATATCGGACATACCAAATTTAACTACCATTTTTCTTATTAGTTTAATCCAAGCCCAACTACACTGAATCTGGCTTAATGATGCAATTAACTGCTGTCAAAAATATATTCAGATTATAAAAAGCAATTTCCATCAATTACATGATGATAATATTATAGTATGTGATAAAATGACTACTAATACTACTACTACTACCACCACCACCACTGCTATAATTGTTATGTAAAATAATTTTCTATCCGTCGTACAAAACTATGGCTTCAAAGTATTTTGGTTACTTCTCTTCAGGTTTGCGATTTAGATATTTTATATATAAATTTAGATAATTCTAAAGAGTGGAAGTCAAAGGAGATAATTCATAGAAACTGAAGAAAGATCTATAATCTTTAATTCTTTATTCATTTTTATTAGATTTCTTGAGAACCACTGATCTAAACAACTCGATACTGCCCTGCCTTGTGTGGTCACTAATATATCTGGTGAATGCCAACTTTGTACAATGGCCAGTTGTCGGGTAATTGTGGTGCATACACACAGAGACACACACAGATTTCCTCAATTGTAGTTAGATGTTTGAATAACCTATAAAATGAGGGAACAGCATGCATCATGCTTCCGATGAAATTTGAACTCACAGCCCATGCCTTACAACACAAGTAAGCTGGCATATTATTGATTATTGATTCTAACATGGAAGAAAATAAACCATATTTTCGGAATATTATGCTTTTTTATTTTAATAAAGGTAAAAATTAGACTCACACAAAAAAAGAAGATTTGTGCAGCTTATGGAGAAGGTACTGTGATGATCAAACATGTCAAAAGTGGTTTGCAAACTTCTAAGCCATAGAGGCATACTAGAGGGCATCTTCTTCCTTTTAAGAATAATAACAAAAAAAAGACATTCCAAGGGAAATTATGAATCACTGCCAACCATATATGCTGTGTTGGGGGTGATCAATGAATAAGTTACTTCTCTCACCTTTTGTTGGGCTGTGATCAGTAAAAAGGTCTGATTTTTCAAAAAAAATAAGCAGGCACAAACTGGTGACCAATTTAGTGTAAACTTACATTGCATATTGAACCCCCCTCTAAAAACCTATTTATGGGGGAGGGAGATTTTCAACAAAAAAAAAGAAGACATTTTTCATACTCATTGAGGGGAGTGTGTGTGCAAGATTTCAAGTTTCTACTATGAACAGTTAGTGCTGGGTGAAGTCCGGATACATAGATACATATAAATGTAAGAACACCTGAATAACCTAAACCCAGCAATAAACCAGTGTTGTGGGTAGCGGTGATTAACAAATTAATAGTAAATAAAATGATATGATTACAATGCTAATGTAATAGATAATAAAAGGTGTGCTCCAAACCGTTAAGTGCTTCTGAGGGTAGAGTGTAAAGGGAGTAAAAAGTTTCTCATTTGCTTTATTAGATGAACTCTGAAGATTAATAATTGTGAAAGGTGGCTCGGACAAGAGCACAAAATCCATTCGGGTTTGAGTTTGGTTTATCAATTTCACTGAAGATATCACAATTTTTTCCCCACAAATCTGCAATATAAAAATATAAGATCAACATTATATGTTATATGAATGAATGGCTTGGCTTTGCGAACAAACTCCAGTCTAAGTCTGGAGTTGATTTTGTTTTTCTACTGTAACAAGAACAAGAACAATCCTCACCAAATTTATGGGAGTAAACTCTTCACTGTTTGTCTGTCCCATTAAACCAAACCGATATTTAAAATTAACATTCCCCTAACATGATTTTAAATTACAACCCACTGATCAGTAGCCAGCTCTATTACCGACTGAGCCAAACTGACAAGTCTTACATATGTACGAAAATATATGTCAGAAATATGCAAGGGCTTATTTCATTCTAATAAATAAATACATTTATACTAAAAAACATATTTTTTTAATAATTTTTTATTTATTATATATACAATACAAAAGTAGTCAGGCTTGTTACAAATACTATTTTGTTTTCTAAATTAGGCTCCAAACCCTGCAGCAGCCAGGCTTGTCTTTCATATTTTCAATTTGTAAGTCATTTAAATTTGATCCAGAAAGAATTGATATTTAAAAATTCTTCTCAGAGCCAACTGTAATCAGGGTGGGAAAAAGAGAAGTTGAGAACAATAGGAATCCATTGTAAAAAAAATGTTTTCTTTTATCAAAAACCAATCAAAACAAACAAAAGAATATCCTACTATGCTGGATTCCAAGCCACATCGGGATCAGAGGTAATGACAAAGCTGGTGCAGCAACCAAGTCAGCACTAAATTTAGACGCTGTTAGAACTCAAAATTCCATATACAGACTTCAAACCAAAAAATAAACACATACATACTAAACAAATGGCAGCAACAGTGGAACAACAACACACAAAACAAACTACACTCAATAAAACCCACACTGGGAGAATGGAAACCAGGATTCTGAAAAACTCACAAAGAAGAAGTAATCCTATCCAGATTACGTATTGGTCACACAAAAATCACACATTCCTTCATCTTTACTCAAGATTGTCAACCTGAATGTATAGCATGCCAGTCCCCCTACACCGTAAAATATTTCCTAATGGAATGCATTGATTTTGCACCTACCAGAAAACTGTTACAATGCAAACAACATGAAGGACCTGTTTAACAATGACATCTTATCCTTTCTGAAAAAAATGAATCTATACCAAAAAATATAAATCACTACTTACAGAAACAACAATACAAAACAACCTAACTCTATCACCACTCTACAAACATACCCAAAAACATTTCACCTCTAAACAAACTTGGCATTAAATAACCCCAGATGGGTTGACATGCCATTAAAAAAAACAAAAAAAACAATGCACCACACCTACAATGAATGAATGAATGGCTTGGATTCTCGAACAAAGATTTTGGGGATGGTTTTCCACAGCATTTGGACCATAGCCGGCAGGGCCAATGTGCGGAGTAAACCTCCAGCCTGAGCAGTATAGTTTTAAGGTGAAGTGCGACTTGCCCAGGGTCGACCCCCACTCTTTAAACCCACGGGTTACATGCTATGGGCCACCGGAGTGGCGCAGATAGGAGCAGAGCCCATAGGTCATAAGTTTGACAGGAGTGTCCCTCTCCTAACAGATGCCCGATCTAGCTATGGGGGTCTGTCATCCACTTGTGAGATGTTCCGACAGTAAGGCTGAAATGCGTTAGAACGTGAACATCCCGTAGTTGATAGAAGCCTGAGCTGGCTATAGAGTTCTACTGACCCTTTAGAGAATCAGGACAGACTGGCTGTCTGCAACTTTGATCACAGATTTTCATGATAGTGCAGCTGTCTGCAACTGCAGTCGCAGATCCTCATAACACACCTACAATACATGTCTTCCTAATGAGGCTATCCTAGAAACTGGAAAAGGTTAAAGCATGACAAAGATTAAACCAGCTTGTGATTTGAAAAGTTAAGACCAGTTGTTAAGAACGATCAACAAGCTTTCGATTTAAAAGGCCATTATTTTTATTTTCTCATTTTTCTCATCAGAAAGGTGTAAGTGGCAAAATGGATGATGAATTTGCCTTCCTTGTTAGTAGGCAATATTCAAAACCAGGTTCCAAATGACAAATTTCCCGACAAGCAAACATTCCTCTTTCCCCTTCTGTAAATGATATGACACAATCTTCCATATCTTCCATATCCATATTAAATCTGACTTGGACAAGCTAAATAAATACCTACTTTTAGATTATTAAATTAATAGAAAGTCAAGTAAAGAAATTATTCCCAATGAAATTTAAACTCTTCCTAACTTGGTAGCCAAGTCAAAATTTCTTCATGAAATAACTTTTCTGTGTACAGAAACCATTAAAAGATGAATTCAAATATTAATTCAAAATGTATGTAAAACAAGTGTAGCTGTTACTTTCATAAAAATAATAAAATATAAATATCGAGCTAGCTTTATCACCATGGTCAGGTCAGCCTAGACCATATGATTTACAAAACTAAATATAACTTCCTTTTTCTGTGATGTCAGCACTAGTATAAAAACCTTGTTTACACGGATTTTCATTGCTGCCTGTTGCCCGCCTAGGGCTCACTTGCCCGTGTCAACCTTTCTTGGCAGATAAAACACTTCACCTCATCACTTAGTATCCTAGTCGCCTACGTGCGTTACTATACATACGTAAAAATCTCTTCCTCTTTTCAATATGGGCATTACTCTTAAAATGCCGATATTTCTTGCTTCAAATGTTTCGTCATTCTCTCCACATTTTTGCCCAATCTAGGAATAAACACCTCAAATATTCGAGATCACGATGACCAATGTACTTTTAGTTTTTCTACCTATATCAAGTTAGTGACTCACCATGCCTTAAACATTCTTCTTGATAAGAAACTACCCTTTTCTATACCGGTATATTTTCCCTTTCTGTCATATGTCTTTTTCTTAACTGATTTCTTTGTCTTGATAACATATCTTTCGATGCGATTATCACCAGATATTATGGTTCAAAATAGTCTCCACATGGCTAACGGTAGAAACAATATTGTCTTCACTCTGTACTTGTACAATCTCTCTCAAAAACTCTTTACTATTTTTTTTACTCCCATTTTTAATTACAACTTTAATTACTACCAATTATTAATAGTAACATTCAACCCCATTTTATGTGTTTAAATAAATGCAACATTTATTTCTTCTTATGCATTTGTTCTTCTTTATCTCTTTATATAAATTGTGTCTTTGTTCATATTTGCCCGACAAAATCCAATATGGCCGCTCGTCACCTTTGTTCTTCACTATTGACCACGTGGTACATATTTCCCTCCTACTTCCATAGCAGAGCCACTGCTGCTACTACTACTGATGACCACAGCTAACAACAACATCTATATACTTACAGCCAACCACAATTTCGACAGTTACTTTTGAATAGAGAATTCATTTACATTCTCATTCAGTATCAATTCACATCTCCCCTTTACCAACATTAACTCCATTTTAAATATAACTTCAAAGCTTACACAAGTGTACCAAATAATGAAGCACATAGTATGATAGTTAGTTAAATAGACAATGGAATCCATTGGTATTTATTTTATGTCATTTCACGCAAACATTATACAAAAATCTCAATAAATCTAAAGAGTCTTGGTTGTTTGGCTCATTTAAACACTAATCATTAATTGACAATGATATCAGAGAAGTGAATAAGAAAGAAATCTTTGTCCATGTGACTTACCTTGTTATTCTCTAGGAGTTCACCCAAGCTACTCTCAACATATAATTTATCTTCACCCATAAAATCTACAAAAAGCCTGTGAAAACAAAAACAAATGTTATAAGAAAAAAAAACATGTCTGGGTAGTCACTTAATAGAAACCATCACATGACCTACGTCTTTTGGCAGTATGCCTAGTTGAGGGTGATCAATTTAAAAATTGGAAAAAGTGGTGATCAATGAATAAGTTACTTTTGCCTTTTTTGAGCTGTGATCACTAAAATGTCAAAATTTTCAAAAAACAAGCTTGAACACTGCCAGACACAAAGTATGGGACCAATTTAGCATAAACTTATATTGTAAATTGGATCCCCCCCCAAATAAATAAATATGCGGAAACAAGCTCCCAGCAGCCCCCATTCCATTTCTGGTCTCAAAAATGTGGGCTGGAAGTGAGAACACAGCTAAACAGATAACAAAGACATAATAATAACAGCAAAACCCTTCAAACATAATAGGGGGGATTCTCAAAAATCAAAACAACCGTTATTTCTAGAAATAATAAGGAGTAAATGTTTAAATTTTCAGCTCTCTAGCCCCATTGATGCAGACTGTATGCATGACACATACATAGCCAGACAGACTCAATTAAAAACTGAAGAAACCTATGTTGACAGTTTTGGATGATGGTTTCTAACACAAAACAAAAATCAATAACCAGTAGATTAATGTTTTCTTATACCTTGTTATAATGCTGTTGGGTGTCAATCAAAACTCATCTCTCTTTTGCGTCTACAGATGTGTAACAATTAGCAAAAGAAAAAAGTCTTCCTGATTTTAACATTTCTTATTTCACTGACACTGAAATATTTGATGGTCCCAAGAAAATAAATGTAAAACAAAAATTTAATATGAAGCATTTTCATCAGAGGTAAATAATTTCTAGATTCTTTTATACTGAAAGGAATCAAGTAATGACAGTACACATAATTTATTTGATATATTTTAGTATTAGATGCATGGGGATCAATTTTTCTCAATATAACATTTGTTAAAATAGAGAAAAATTAGTTTTCCTTAATTCTTAAGAAGAAAACAAAAGCTTAAATAACCTTTTGGTAAATTAGAATTCCTATTTCCAAATATGATGATGATACTAGCAGTGTGATTACTGTTGTCACTGGGGATGGAGATCCTTTGTGCAGCTTGAGTTGTAGGTGGACATAAGGTAATTCAGCAACGTAGGACAACTTAACCGTCAAAAATGGATTGTATCATAAAGACTGATTTGACTGATCACTGCTAAAGAAGTTAACATTTTTTTTACTTTCGTACTGCAATGACTGTTTGAGTTTTAGTAAAAAACGATTTTGTTTTATTAAATCAAGTATTGTATACCATTTTTATAAATTTTTGACTACTATTTACATTCACCTTAATTTTTAGTTTATTTAATCACAAGTTCAATAACATTTGCTGGTGCCGACCAGCAAGTGTTATTGTTTATTTTTGGTTTTAGTAAAAAGAGCGATCGATTATTTTATTATTTAATTTTTATTTAGACAAAGTATTGTAATTTTTAATTACTATTTACCTTCATCTTAACTTTCAGTTGTTTTTTTAATTATAATTCAACTTGGTTTTAGTAAAAAAGCTATTATTATTCGTTAAACCATTTTACACATTGCGATTTTTAAAAAAACTACTAAAAATTAAGTTTTGGTTTACAATACTTTATTTAATAAAAAGATAAAATAAAATAATCGTTATTTACTAAAACTCAAACAGTCATTGCAGTACAAAAGTAAAAAAAAATGTTAGCTTCTTCAAATCAGTCCTTATGATACAATGCATTTTTGATGGTTAAGTCGTCCTACTTTGCCAGCAATTCAGTTGAGATGCACCGTCTATATTATAGTGATCCAATTTATGTATGTTTGTTTTCTTAGCGCAATACTGTTGAAGCTTGGAGCATAAAGCAATTTCCAGTCCAATTTGCAGGGTCTTCATTCACACTACAATGATCTGATTTCTGAATGTAGATAGCTCCAGGTATATTAAATACTATAGTCCATGAGATCTGGTGTCGTGAATGACTGCTTTCATATACCTAGTGTGCGGACATAGTTGTAAGCACTTCCAGCTTGACCAGGCTTGACTGAAAAAAGCCACCAGCTTATTTTAGCAGCTAGCTAGTTGTAATTTTGTGAGAACATGTATCTCTATTTTTTGTAAATACAATGTAAGTTTTGTGTTTTAAACCATAATGTAAATTATATAAAATTTAGAAGCTGTTTACCATGGATTCTCATGAGTTTAAAAAAATAGTAGTTTGCCTCAAATTCAAACCTATTTTTGACCAGCCTATCATACCTCATTTTGTTAAGTATGAAATTCTGCACGAGAAAAAACATGTTATAATTAGACCCTCCGCCGGAGCCTAAAACCTGAAATTTCGCATTTGTTCTCATGGACTACTAATTATAGACTAGAAAATGTTAATCATATATGTAAAGATTATTATGACAGATATCAACAGATTAAAAATGCAACAAAAGATGTACTCACAGATTCAATTTATTCATTCTTATTTACAACAATGGCACTCAACAACCTGTCCACGTGTCTCATCTCCTAAAACCAACATGGCGTAGCTCCCCCGAACGTAAAACAGTGGCCCACCCAGAAGTCGATAAGAACTCTTCTGCCTAAGGGGCATAACTCAATACAGACAAGAGAATACTTACTTAACAATATATCAGCAGAATTTCTTCATTCAACACAGCAGAAATTTGAAATCTTTTGCAGATTCAACTTGTTATGGTTCAGACATTTTTCACTCTAGAGGAAAGTTATATCTTTCTTTTCCCCAATCTCACTTTTCACAGTTAGCAGCCAGTAATCTCTATATACCACAATATCAAGAATTAACTCTTAAATTCATTCTGGTAAAAAGTAATTCAAGGGGAATAACTTTTGATTGATGTTACCTCCCTTTTTGGTAATTTCTTTTTTCTTTTTCTTTAATTCAATTCACAAAAAAGTTCCACTTTTTTTATCCTATTCATTGAAGAGTTCTGTAACGGTTAGAATCTGTCTATGAATCTAAGAGTTAAATAAAAATGTTAAATAAAGCATCATACTTACTGAGCAGGATGAACGTGAGCTGTCATATGGATGGTCAAAGGGGCAATATTATAGCCATGTTGTCGTGATATTCTATGGGAGTTGTCATTCTCCTGAAATTGGCAAATTGCTAAAATGAAAAAATTATATGAAAAATCTCTGATATTTTTTATTTATCTATTATTAAATGCCAGATTTTCCCCTTTTGTTGCTTGGATAATCAACAAGTGTCTGCACAAAACTCTTGGGTCTTTTTTTTAACTTAACTTAATGAATTTATATAATTCATGGAAAGAGGAATTACTTATTCATTGAAGGAAGTAGATCCATTATATCTGACTGCACTTAAAACTGAGCCTTTTAAGCACATTTATAAACACACATAAAAGTTTCTTCCTTGATGGGCTTCTGTAGAACATACACAATATTATTGTAATGTTTTGGTTTATTGTCTTTGCATGTAAAAGCATTTATTTGTTTGACAGCATCTCAGTGATTAATGATACATCTTTATATCTTCAGATATGCAAGAGTCACAAAAATAGCAAATCTGATGATTGTATAATTAGAAACCGTCAACCAAAAACTGTCACCAAAACTGTCAACATAGGTTTGTCAGTTTTTAAGCTGGTCTGGCTGGCTATGTATGTATGTATGTATGTATGTATCACACGTACAATTCGCACCAATGGAGCTAGAGGGCTGAAAATTTAAACATTTACTCCTTATTATGTCTACAAAAAACGTTGCTTTTGTTTTTTGAAAATCGCCCCCAAAATAGGTTTTTAGTGGGAGGTTCAATTTGCAATGTAATTTGCTGCTAAATTGATCCCTTAGTTTGTGTCCATCAGCATTCACGCTTGTTTTTTGAAAATTCAGACTTTTCTTTAGTGATCACAGCCCAACAAAAGGTGAGAGAAGTAACTTATTCATTGATCACCTTCTTATCCAATTTTTTAATTGATCACCCTCAACACGGTATGCCACCAAAAGACATTGGACATGTGATAGTTTCTATTGAGTGACTAAACAGACCTGTTATTCTATTTACCAATAGTCTGGAAAACTAAATTTGAAAAAAAATACATTTCCCATTAATTACATCACTGAAATGTATTAGTTAACGTTTCATTAGTATCCCCTCCAAAGTACTATTTAAACCACAGAATACAGCCATTTAATATTAACAAAAAAAAATAGCCTACTTATGGTAATAGCACCTTAGACCCCTTCAAAGTATACCTTTAAGACCTCACATACTTATCCCAGCATCCCTTCCACTTTTCTAAACAGTGTGCAACATCCTCTTTCAGCTGCCTCGTCACATTCTCCTTAATATCGTCCACAGTCTGAAATCTTTTGGGGAAAAGCCACACATGGGTCATTTGTGAATGCAACGGTCACACAGTACAAAAGCTCACTCAATGGCATCTCACAGCTGACTGAGTTACCCCATGGCAGAAAAAACTATACAATTTGTATATACAAGCACACATCATAACAATCATATTTACACAATATCTAAGTTGTTAAACCTTTGCGGTGGTGTAATAAACATCATAATTCTTCTTAAAATTATTTACATCTATTGATAGCACTACATATTCTGGAAATCCATTCCAAAGCCCACCACTCGATTGCTAAAAAAGAATTTTCTGATATTAAATCTACTTCTATTTGCTTCTATCATATATGTGTGGCCTCTCAGTGTTACCCCCTTCTAGTAAAAATACATCAGTGTTTACTGCTTCTAAACCATGCATAATCTTAACACATTTCTATTAAGTCTCCCCGATCCCTCCTATTTTCTAACAATGTTAACCCTAACACTTTTAGCCTATCCTCATAACTCATACTTTTTAATTCCAGTACTAACTTAGTTGCTCGTCTCTGGACTTTTTCTAAAATATTTTTATAAGATTAACTTTGATTAATAGAGAATTTAAATTCAACCTGTTATGACTTCTCTTAGGCAAAATTCAAAAGAAGCTATAAATCTAAGCAATTAAATGGTCCAGCGGCATTAAAGTGAGAGCAAGGGAAAATCAGTCACACTAATTATGTCTCTGGGCAAAATTCCTAATGGCTATCAAGGAGATCTTGGAGAGGATTGCAACATTGATTATACATTATTATGAGGGCTGGTCAATATGCAAGGAATCTCACAGAGGTTAAGAATTGTGCCTCAACAGATGTCATTGACTTTCAAATAATGTTTAAATAAACTGTATGTCAAATCTCAGTATGTCTATTATGTTATGAAGAATTGTCAATCATAAAAGGAACTAGTTAGTCACTCAACAGAAACTGTCACATGACCAATGTCTTTTGGCAGCATGCCATGTTGTGGGAGATCAATTAAAAAATGGAAAAGTGAGTGATCAATGAATAAGTTACTTCTTTCGCCTTTTGTTGGGCTGTGATCACTAAAAAAGTCTGAATTTTCAAAAAACAAGCATGAGCACAGAATATACACAAAATAAGGGACCAATTTAGCATAAATGTACATTGTAAATTGAACCGGGGGGGGGTTACAAATTGTCACATGACAAACGTTTTTTGGCAGTATGCTGTGTTTGGGGTGAACAATTAAAAAAATCACTAAAAAGTCTGAATTAGCATGAACTCAGACTGCAAATTGAAAAAACCTTCAAAAACCCTTCTTTCTAGACATAATAAGGAGTAAATGTTGAAATTTTCAGCCCTATAGCTCCATTGGTGCAGCCTGTACGTGTGATACATACATAGATAGCCAGCCAGCCAGCCAGCCAGCCAGCCAGCCAGCCAGCCAGCCAAATTTAAGAACTGAAGAAACCTATGTTGACACTTTTGGTGACGGTTTCTAAAGACCCTGGGATACACAAGATGCCCAATCATAATAGTCCGTGGCCAGCAGGGCCTACCTTTTAGCCCCGCCAGGTTCCTATAAGTAATATACCAAAATGTTCCTTAGGAAGTCCTCTTTCAAGAAAAACAATGTTCCAAAGAAAAAAGTTGGGAAGAACTACCTGATTTGCATAAAAGAAAATGGCCACCAGCACACACCCAAATATCCAGAATTTCATATCTTGTCTCCCAATTTATATATCTGAGTACTTTAAAAGGCTAAATCATGATTTTCAGACATGAGCAATTCAAAAATACACTTTATTTTACCATAAAAGTAATTAATTTATAGGTATTCCAGCATTTTACAAGGAAATTTCAAGTATACTTTATAGGCCAAAGTCTAAGGATTGTGGATATTCAAGGTATTGGTGGTGGAGATATAGTGGACTATAAAAATATTTCTCAGCACACCTAAGAATATTAGATCTAGTGCCTGTGACATTCCAAAATATTGGTACAAGTCAAATTGTTGAATAAAAATGGAAGAATTTTATTTTCAGAAAAAAAACATAGGAAGTAAATTCACCATGTCTTATTGCCTAGTTTCTTTTCATTAAAGATAGAATTGGACTCTTCATTGTTCAAATATGATATACGCACCTGAAAGTTACACAAATTCAAGTAGCCACATCCAAAAGAAGTATAATAGCAATCACGGGTCACATCTTGTGCTGGTGGAGGTATAAGGCGTACCACTACATAGGTATCTGTATATGCAGCAATCACCTAATGACAAAATAAAATCATTGCATAAAATGTTACATTTTTCGTGCTGATAATTTAACATATAAAAAAAGTGTTTCTGTGTGCTTATGTTTATAAATTTAAGAGTTAATCTATTTGAGTGGTAATTGGAGTCAGGGTTAGTAATGTGAAAGTGTTGATGTCAATGTTGAGGTGAAGATTAATAATAAAGTATAGTGATGTATAGTTGGTGGGAGAAAAGAAGATTATTCAGCAATGTTTAACGACTTAACTGTCAAAAAAGGATTGTATCATGAGGACTGATTTGACTGATCACCGCTAAAGAAGATAACATTTTTACTTTTATACTTTCAAGTTTTAGCAAAAAATGATTATTTTATTTTATTTCTATTAGATGAAGTATTGTAAACTATTTTTATTAATGTTTGACTTCTATTTACATTCATCATAATTCCTTCTTTTTTTAAAATCACAATTTAACTAAGGCTGGTACCGTACGGCAGTGTTTGTTTTGGTTTTAGTAAAAAGTGATTATTTTATTATTTATTTTTATTTAGACAAAGTATTGTTTTGACTACTATTTACCTTCATCTTAATATTTAGTTGTTTTTTTTAAAAAATTACATTTCAAATTGGTTTTAATAAAAAAGCTATTCTTTTATTATTCATAGAAATCACTTTACACTGCTGTGCCAGTCCTAGTTAAATAAATTGTGATTTAAAAAAAAAACTAAAAATTAAGATGAATGTAAATAGTAGTCAAAAATTAATAAAAATGGTTTACAATACTTCATCTAAATAAAAATAAATAATAAAATAATCGTTTTTTACTAAAACACAAACAAACACTGTTGAGTAGTAAAAAAAGTAAAAAATGTTAGCTTCTTTAGAGGTGATCGGTCAAATCAGTCCTTATCAGTCCTTTTTTGATGGTTAAGTCATTAAACATTGCCAAAAAGTGTTTCTGTGAGCTTATGTTTATTTCCAGATACAGGTATACCTTGATTAATGCAGTTAATTCATTCCAAAATGTCCCATACTGTTCAAAACTGCACTGGTCTTATTATAATTTAATGTGTGTTTTCTTACAGCTTATACTGAGTTATATTAATTTGTACAGCAATACCATAACTGTACTGCATCAAAACCCACACTAATCAAAACCATACAATTCAAGGTATTGCTGTATATGCAGGTTTATTCTTAGAAATGCTAGCATGGATTTAAATCTAACTTTGTGTATGTGAGAGGTTCAGCTTAAATTCCATGATTAATTTACAAAGATTGCATTATTTTTATAGTAGAATATCCATAGAAGTATTAAGATCATTAGTCGTTAAGCCATAGAAAAGAAAACTCAGGTAAAATTCCTCAAGTGTTGAAATCTTCTATAGAAAATTCAATGAATTATCTTTACCAAAACTAATACAGTTTTTTAGAAAAGCTGCAAAGAAAGGCTAACAAATAGTAAACTTTACCCAACAGTTAACTCTGAAAGTTTTAAATAAGAACGTTCTGATAATTTTTGTCTGAAATTCTGAGATGAGGAATTATCATTGATTCACTCAGACTAGAGTTTTTATCTTAGTTGTTATAGTCACAACTTTTGGCTGTTGTACCCTTTTTACCCTTTACATCTCTAATCTTACATCTTTGACAAAATACCTTCTTGATCAATGAGGCAGGCTTGCATTTTCTGGATTTTTCCAACATAAAGTTGAAACCTTACAAGTTTGGTTACCAAAATATAGTTCCTATCCAAAATTTTTAATCAAAGAATTCCAAATTGTTATGCTTATTGTTGTGTTATTAATGATTTCTTTTCAGTTTTCTCAAAGAATAAAATAACCGGAGAATAAAGTTTTAAAAAATCTCCCCTTCATGTAAGAAGGATGATAAGAGAAAATATAATGACCTTTATAAATTGAACCTTTGAGGACTTGGGAACAGATTCAGCTATTTCAAAGTAGATTGAGTGTCAAAATTAACCTTTTAATATGTTGCAAGTTTTTCCTCATACACATAACAGTAGACCTTCAAAATAAGTTCTGTAAAGCAATCTTATATATCATTCATGCAGTTAGCATTACAATATACATATGGGTATATTTATATGTGCCTATAAATATATCAGAAAATATGAAAAGGTTGTCCCTGTTACTCCAGATATTCAAAATTTTTATTTTACAAATTTCTTTCACAAAGCAATTCCATATATATGTATGTAAAATGTGAAAGAAATCTGAATTAAAAAGAGAGTTCCTTACCATTTGCTTGGGTATGATAGTGAAGGGTCTGTCTGACTCGACACCATTGTGAATAAAAGTAATTACTTTTATGACATTATCTGAGTCAAATACTGCCTCATTTTCCTCTTTTTGTTCGGCTTCAAGTATTCCAGTATGTTCTAAGAAAGAAAATTGTACACAATATAAAAATAAACAATTACAAATGAATACACTCAAATATGGGCTACAAAAAATGGTAATGATTTTACTAATATTCTTACAGTCTTTTTCACAATTTTAAGATTTGGATCTTATAAGGTATGAGAAGTTAATAGACATTAGATCTGGAAGTTAAGTTGAATGCTAAAGACATTCTAATGTTTCAGAATAATTATTAGTTATTATTTTGAATGGAATTTTGTTAACTAAAGAACATTTTTAACTGTCAATAGCAAGGCAATAAAAAAACAAAATCGATCAAATTTCATATACTAAGAATCTGTAACGGATACATATCACACATATGTATTTTAATCTCAAACAAAATACTCTGGTCACTGAGTGAAATCATTGACACATATTTTCCATGGAACACCCAGGTTCAGATATTCCTGAACTATACTATCTGCCCTTCAAGTGCTTTGCAGATAACCACTGTACAGTACATGAAAATATCCACTCAAATTGTAATTCGATACACATTGCAGACTAAATGTCTAGGAAGAGACTTGTACCTTGTCTATCCCTTTTAACTTTAGGAAGATGACAAGAACCACACCGAAAAGCTAATATTTACACCAGCAAACACCTCCCATACATCTTCTCCTATAAGAACACATACTCATTTCAATCTTCATCCACTCTTTATTCTGTTGCCATGTCGGTCCAACATGCATACCAAAGAGATGCACACTTTTCTTCTATTTCAAATTATGTACATATGCATTCATACATATACACTCTCTTTCTTACACACATGCTAACATCTTCAACAAACAAAGGACCCTGTTAATTCTATTAAGAAAGTAGTAAACCAAACTTTTAAAAGCACATTCTTCTTCTTCTCTATAGATGAGAACTAAACACATTAATAACGTGCATTCTATAATAAATACATTTCTTATTATGTTATATCCGTGTTATGCATCTTTATTCTTCTGCAATGTTAAATGGGCATGCCTTCATCGCATGTATTATTCCTTTTACTACTGCAGGAAGAAACAGAAAGACACAAGAATCCTTCTTTGCGCATATCATGAACCATAGCCTTTCTACCTCTCTCTATCATCAGCACCTTAACACACAGTCAGTAAAGATATTACTCTGTCTATATTTCTCATAGCAGTCAGACCCTTAATATTATTGCTACTACTACTACGGCTATCAACTTACTCTACGATCATTTGTTTATATTGTAAACTTTGTGTTCCAAACTAAGTCAGATATATTAATAAAATAAAAACTTTGCTTATTATAACTGGTAACCCTCTCGTTACAGATCTTTGTACCATACATTTAATGTTTAGCACAAAATCAAACTTCATAATATTGTGGAATTTAACTTTAATCACTTTCTCTACTTCACCATCCAGCCAAATTGACTGTTTTCAAATGATCTCCTCCAATTAGTGTGAAATTAATATTAACATTGTAGGTTTCTTCCACAAGAAGATTTTTTGTAAGGAGCTGAAGTGTGGGATTGAGATAGGCAGGTGGATTATGAGATGAAAAAGAAAGGTCAGAAACAGTTGGGAAGAAAACAAAAATCTTACCTGGAGTAGGAGGAATAACTTCCAAACCATCCTCATCCAAAATGGGGAAATGATCACCGTATATTATCTTGAGATCTAAAAGCTTTTCATCTTCCTTGTATATGTTGTATCCAAGCCAGTCAACCTGAATATCTGGGCATAAAAAAAAGGAATAATAAAACCAGGTGTAAAAACACAATAAAAAAAGGTGTAACCAAAGAAAACAGTCAATAAAAAATACAAGAATAATGGCTGATTAAACAGACCAAATTGTTAAAAGCATGGTTTGAGTTGGAATGAAAAACTAAAATACCTTTCAGCAACCCATAGAAATGTATTCCTATCACTTTATTGGCGGCAAGCCATCTACAATAGGACAGTAGGGCCCTTCAAGTGTTATATGGTTCTTTTACAATAGGTAAAATAGCATGGAATTTTGTAACAAATCTTTCACTGCATTATATTGGTCACATTGACACCAATCATGTAAAAGTATTAAGATTCTTAAGAAACAACTCCCAATGGAGTATGGAGCCTGGTGCATGCGTCAACTTAGTGGTTTTTAAGTCCACTGAAGGGATACCTCCACTCTAATCACACAGCTTAGAGTGTACTCAATTAGCTTCTGAGTACACAGGGAAATTTGTCCTAATGAAGTGTTTTCCACACACTTTGCTCATACCAGGAATCAAACCCAGGACCTTCTGCATTTGAAGCAGACGTGCTAACCATTATTACAATTTTGTATGAAAAACGTTTTTTCACCATGGTAAGTAACTTTTTCACTTTGACAAATGTGTGCCTAGTTTATGCTGTAATGTGCAGTTGATGATAGTGCAGTCTGTGTTTATGAGAAGTGGCAATAAACAGTATATATACTACATTTCAAGCAGCTTCTGTCAGAACCTTTTCTTGGAATAGAATGTTAACAAAACAATGTTTCGGGCTGGTTAGTACTTTGTAATTTGGGCTACTTGGTACACTGTGATTGTATGCAATTGAGGCAGAGGAAAAACAAGAAGCCTGCAAAATAACAAAACAAACTTCAAACAAGTCAAAAAGTGCTCAGAGAAAAAAAAGAAAAGTGGAAAATGGGCCAGGACACAAAAGAAAAGGAAAATCTAATAAAACTGATGAA
>VCCN01000192.1:913739-924238 GCA_006491835.1 Architeuthis dux | reverse complement strand
CTTAACTAATATTTCAGGAAGTCTCTTTTCCATAGGAACTTTTGGTCATATTTGGGTTTTAATGAATTAATTTCATAGGAAGTTACAGCTATCTAAGTGAAAAATATACAAGCTAGCCCAGGTCTCCCCCATATCCTCATTCAAACCCTGATTGATATATTTTCTTTTCCATATTTGTTTTTTATGAGTTAAAAAAACAATGCTCTTATAAGTTTTTAGAATAGATGCATTTGAAATTTTTTTTAAAGGATCATAAAGCAGTCTTTTTTACCTGCCTATTTTAAACCAATTGCAAAATACCTTTGATGATAACATTTTTTTTTAATGTATTCAAATGTATTAATTACATACCAAAGGGACTTGTGTTAGAAATTCTCAATTTTCGGTCTGTGGGATCATTTCCAGCAACATCTGACCCAAATCTTTAACAAAAAAGACAAACAAAAATGATATATGTTACTCAAAGCATCTGTTTATCCACTCTATTCCAAAACAAAATATTGTTAAATAACCACAATGAATATGAAGTGTATTCATATTAAATCAAGAGGTAGCAGAACTCTTAACTACTAAAGGCCAAGATTAAGTTTCAACACCCCAAAAGTGTTTTCTTACTTTTTACAAAAAAGTGGATCCAAATGCACCATCACTTTGGCCAAGCACTACTCGGTGCAGAAAAAATTCATTTCTCAACTAATCAGTTTTTATTGTACAAAGTTGGCCATGGGATCCTACCAACTGATATAAAAATAGGATTCTAAATCAATAATCATCACTACCAGCAGTCTTCCACAAGAATTCTCTCTCTTCATCACATAGCTTTTATCGACAGCTTACCTCAATGCAAAAGACTGTGAGAACCTTTCAGCTTTCAAATGGCCATAAGGTTTTTCAATTTACAACTCCTATGCATGTCATAATGACCTATGCGTGAACTCTCACATGAATACCAGTTGAATTGTTGTCATAATAACCAAGTCAAAAACAGACTATTGCTACTATCTTAACAGATTTATAAATAGCAACAAAAAACTTTGCTATTGTTACTATAATTATGTCTTCTTTTCCACCAACTATGTAACCATAAATATAACCATTACCACACAAGAAAGACTACGCATTGAAATTAGAAGCCAATCAACATTTTAAAATAATCTTTTTGGTCAGCAGATCTTTGTTTACTTTTGGTCACCCTAAGCAAGGGCTATAATAAACTTAACTAATGTTTCAGATTTAAACCATCCATCCAAAAGAAGTCTCTTTTCCATAGTAACTTTTGTTCATATTGGGTAAGGCACTTGTTCACTCATTGATTTGTAAATCCTATAACTTCTATTATAAAACATACAAACAAAATAAACATTGAGTCCTTTTACAGATACAGAAACAATATTATAACTGAATTGCCATCTTTTTATATAAAATTATATGCTTGAAAACAAACATTTTTTAAAGTTTACTTCATAATCTTAAAATGAAAGATATTGCTCTAAAAATTATTTATTGTTTTATTTTTCCTTAATATCATCTGGTATGGAAACATTAATCAGTGCATACATGTCAAGTATGACATGCATTTAGAAAAAGCAGGGCCATAATATGCAGAGCTTTGAGATTCAAAAGATTTCTGTATTGCAATGTATTGTGTATCTATGGCGATGGTGTGACAGATCCATTTAAATGTAGTGGATGGTTAGGAGATTCTATCCTTGAAAATATTTTCTTCACAGCTACAGACGTAAAAAAAAAAATAAATGTCCCTGAGAGATCAGTCATATAAAAATGAAGCAGAAAGATTGCAAACAAGATATCTGTTGAAAAAATAAAGACTATTTCCTTGAAAAATAAAGTATCAAAGAGATGCCATTCTTCAAAGTTAGCAAAAGTTGATTAAAGAAACAAGAGAAAACATGGCTGACTTATAGTGTTTCACATCAGAAACTTTGCTAATCAGACAATTCTAATTATAAATATTGAAAATAACTCCAAGACATATTTGTACCTAATCAATATTTAATTAGCAAACAAAGTTTTTAAAAAAAATATTTAATATGATATAAAATATATAAAAATGTAAAATTCTCTTTCTAACGATATATATATGCATATATCTCCTTCATGAATTAAATCCACAATCCATAGACTTTGGCCTATAAAGTATACTTGAAGTTTCCTTGTAAAATGGTCAAATACCTATAAATTAATTACTTTTATGGTAAAATAAAGTGTATTTCTGAATTCCTCATGTCTGAAAAGCATGATTTAGCCCTTTAAAGTACTCAGATATGTCAATTGGGAGACAAGATATGAAATTCTGTTTTTTTTGGTGTGTGCTGGTGGCCATTTTGTTTTATGCAAATGAAGTAGTTCTTCCCAACCTTTTTCTTGGGAACATCTTTTATCTGAAAGAGGACATCCTAGGGAACATTTTGGTACCCTACTCATAGGATCCTGGGGAGAGAGGGTGCAGGGTAGGCCCTTGCTGGCCCCCAGACTATTACATAAACTAGTATTAGTAGAAAATAATTCTACTATTACTAGGTAGTAAAACAAAAACGTCATAGAGAATCGGAAATCAGGGACAGGCAGAATGACTAAAGATTTGTATTCCATTAACTCATTGAAGCTTCCATGGTCAAACTGGTTAGGGTAACGTCCATGATAGAAGGGCTCCCAAGGGATGGGATGCAAGTCCAAGTCTCATTAGATGCTACTTTATTTCTGATTGTTGTGCTTCTTACTATAATGGTTGAAAAGTGTATTAAACCAGCAAAATGATAAAAAGCAACCATAATGAGATGGAGTAAAGTTAGCAATAAAATAACACTAGTGAAAAAAGGTGTTGTTGATTTTATGAATATTTAAATTCTTACTGAATCCTTCTATAGAACCATTAACTGATACATAGTCAGGTACTTTCTTACTGTAAATGAAGGTAGTATTATGTGCATATTGGTGTAATGTTTATATATGTATGTATTAATGTTTATGCTTAATATAAATAAACACACCAAAGCAAGATACCCCCCCCCACACCCATTCTGTTTCCGGTCCCAAAAACGAGGGCCGGAAGTGGGAGCTGGTAAGGCTCTCTCTTGACCAGGCTATCGCTCTGTAAGCACGTCTTTTGTTATCTCTCCATTCTTTTCTAAACACAGCTAAAATACAGTTCTAATCAAACATGTTAGCCAACACAGCTAAAAACAGAAAGGAACAAACGAACAACAAATACAAATAATACAAACAACATAACAATTGGTATATAGGTTTTACTCACCGTAATATAGGTTCTTGGTCTGTGTGTGGTCCCATCATAAGGAACTTGAGAGGTGACCCAACTACATTTAAAAGAATAGGAATTTTGACCATCTCTAAGTCACCCACCTGTCAACAAATAAACAAAGTTTAGTAGCTTTTATGGCTAAGTTAATTTTAAAAGCACCACATTTCATTGTTAATTAGAAACCGTCAACTAAAACTGTCACCAAAACTTTCAGCATAGGTTTCTTTCAGTTTTCAAGTAGATCTGCTTAGCTGGCTGGCTATGTATGTATGTATGTATGTATGTATGTATCATGTGTACAATGTGTACCAATGGAGCTTTACTCCTTATTATGTATGGAAAAACTTTTTTTTTTGTTTTTTGAAAATCCGCTCCCTCAAATAGTTTTTAATGGGGGGTTCAATTCGCAATGTAAGTTTATGCTAAATTGATCCCCAGTTTGTGTCACACATGCTTTTTGAAAAGTCAGACTTTTTTAGTAGTGCCCAACAAAAGGCAAGAAAAGTAACTTATTCATTGATCACCCCCATTTCCAATTTTTTTAGTTGATCACCCCCAATGCAGCAAGCTACCAAAAGATGTTTCTGCTTACGTGATGGTTTTTATGCATTCTGATTGGATGCGCTTTAACCCATCACTGAAGAGTTCCAATCTACGGGAGACAACTCCCACTTTTGGATCGCCACAGATCCAGGGCATCCTTTGACATCTAATCCTAAACAGAATCTGCTGCGGAAAGAGTTCTTCTCTGAGTTTGGTATGATTCAAAGGGAATTCTTTATGACTAATTTCTGGAACCTAAACACACAGATAAAATATAAAAAGATAAAATTTACCTGACAGCAAAATGTATCTGAATATTGACCCCACATATTGTTGACGGCAGAAACCTGAAGAACTGCAGTACCATATGCAGGAAGCTGACCATTTGGGTGGGTAATCAAGAAAGCAGCGCCATTGTTGTCTCTTAAATAGGAATTCTTCAGTTCTGCAAAATTTCAAGTGAAAAATGAAATGCATATAATATCTAAATGTTTTCGTAGTTTATACCGCCTAGATTTATTTTTGCCTTATAAGAATAAACTTTTATATTAATAAAGAACAGGTCTACTTAGTTACTCAATAGAAACTGTCATGTTACTAACATCTTTTGGCAGCATGCCATGTTGGGGGTGATCAATTAAAAAAAGGGGTGACCAATGAATAAGTTATTACTCTCACCTTTTATTGGATCACTAAAATGTCTGAATTTTCAAAAAAGAAGCGGGCACAACTAAGCATCAATTTAGCATAAACTTACATTGTAAATTCAAAAAATATGTTAATGGTTGTTAACTGTTAATGTTTTTTATTACATGTTATTGCCGTTGTCAATGATGAGCCACAGTGTAGAGTCACGTTGTCAACAAGTCTGCCAAAGGCTGTCGGAAAACTTTCTTTTTTGTGAAATCTTACAAAAATTACTACAAAATCACATTCATATATTAAAGTGATATTTGACAAATCAACAATTCTTCTAAGTATTTTGTATATTTTGTACAAGACTTTAATATTAACAACACATCCAAGAGAGTCAATCTGTCCAAGTCCTTCTTTTCAGTCTGCAATATCCTCTTTTTTAGAAATTTGGAAATACTCCCCCCCAACCCATACGTTTTGTGGACTCCCGGGAAACCCGTGGAAGCCCAGGTTGGGAACACTGGTCTAGAGTGTCCTCCTTTGGAAGTTTGGAGATGGCCACCCTAAGTCGGAGCCAACATATGCACGTACATTCACCAACACTGCTTGCTAAAAAGACTGATTGTCCGTTATTTGCAAATGCGTGAACAAGGGCTGTAACTCACTAGAAGCTAAAACACTACAAACACTATTTTCACTTTTTGGGGGATACTTATGTATATTTGCCAACTTTCAGTTCAAACTTCTATGCTGAAAAGTTTAATTCATTGTGAACTACGACATAGATACATCTGTAAGCTCCATGCTAAGAACTTATTCCTTCCAATATCTTTTTGTTGATCCACACGATTTGTGTTTATTTTGCTTGTGTTGTTTTGTGTTCAAACACTATGTATGTTATATTCAATGATTCATGCGGCTTGTATTCTTTTTGTTCGTATTTGTCATTTGCTTTCAAACGCTATGTATATTGTATATTGTTGATTCTTACTGTTTTCCCCCCCACACACACACTCACTAAAAACCTACTATGGGGGGAATTTAAAAAAAACAGAAAAATGTTTTTTTCTAGACATAATAAGAAGTAAATTTTGAAATTTTCAGCACTCTAGCTCCATTGGTGTGGCCTGTACGCATGGCTAGCTGACTATGTATATAGCTAGACCGAATTGAAAACTGAAGAAACCTATTTTGACAGTTTTGGTGACAGTTTTGGTAACAGTTTTGCCTGACGGTTTCTAACATTAACTATGAAGTAAGGTAAAGAATTATATACAATGGTAAATGAAATGGTTTTGCCATTGGATTATAACTTTGGCTTGCATCCCCGTGAGTGGAGAACATTCTGTTTGAATAATTACTTCACAAAGTACAAAACAAACGGTCCAAATCTTGACCAAAATTTTAAGAAAAATGTGATATTTGCTCACCTGTATCTATACTGGTTAGAAAAGTTCCTGGAGGTTTTATGATATTAGAGCGTTTCCAAACTGAATCTCTTCTTGGAGGACTTTGAAAAAAAATGTAAAAAACATGAATTGAATAAAGAAAAAACTTATATATGCAGTTTTCCAACCTGAAAAGCACAAAGCGTCAAGAAAACAATTTTGTAAACATATCTAATAATATTTATTACTAATTTATAATAAGAAAATGAATTCTGAAAATAGTGTTGGAGATGGGTTTTGGGAACTAGGTATACAGTAAGGCTGAGTTTTGGAAACTAGATATAGGGTAATGTCTCCATTAGTAGACATTGAACATACACAAAACCTGGAAATTGAGAAGTAGGTATATGCTGTATCCATTACTGTCTGAAAAGACTTATAAAACTGTAACAAGTATACTGTAATCCTTTTCATACAATCTAATCATTTTGTAAGTCTATCTTGTGATATAATTTTTTATTAAAAAGAAAAAATGTGCATGTTTGTGTGCTATTGTTGTTTTTGACTAAATCCATAAATATTCTTGTAGACTGAACTAATTTCTATTGAAATTTTTATGCAATCTTTAAAATTCTCTACTTTTTAGTGCTTGTTTTAGAAGTATTAGACTAATTTTAGAAAATGAATCATCAATAAAGACAAAATTCAGACATAATAACTAAGTTATTACTTTACTCTCGATAGGTTTATATATTAATCTTACTGATGGCATTTTTTAAATAATCCCTCTTTTCTAAAATAATTTATTAAAAAAACTAAGGTCTTTTTTGATGAAGTGAATTTTTTTATGATAATCAGTTCAGCCTACACATTCCAGGAAAAGCACTAAACACACACATTATTTCTTACAAATACTCATATATATTTACAACATATATATATATTCATGACATGTTGTAAATATATATGAGTATTTGTACATAAATATATACATGCATTAACATGTAAAGTAAATTTATGAGGGCATTTAATTATTGGCTATGTTATTTTTGCAATGATTTAATGTCCTGAAATTGGGATTGAAAGTTAAACAGAAAATGTCAAATACAATCCTCTGGTTCTAGGTTAATAAAAGCAGAAAGAAAATATTTTGCAGCAACAAGATACAGAATAGCTTTTTGAAACTTACAAGGTTCTAAGTTTCTCATTGGGTGGTGGTGATGGTGATGGCAATCTTGCTGGGAAATGCTCAATATAAGCAGTAAATGTTGTATCAATAGCAGATTGGTTGATAATATGGACATAGACATTAGATAGAGAATTAACAAGGACAGTCTCACCAAAATTAATAATTTTTTCTGCTTCATTACTGAAAAACAAAAGAAAATAGCATTTAACTTGCTTAGCATCTGTAAATCATAAAACCTCAAGCCGTACATAGAATATTTTATAAGATAATTTTTAGTAGTGCCAGACAGCACACAGGTCAAAATACAGGAATACCTTGAATAATGCGGTTTTGATTAGAGTGGGTTTTGATGTAGTACAGTTACAGTATTGCTGTACAAATTAAAGTAACTAAGTATAACCTGAAAAAAAACCACATTAAATTATAATAATGTTTTGAACAGTACAGAAAATTTTGGAACAAATTAACTGCACTAGTCAAGGTATACCTATATTGTTATGAAAATGAAAAACTCAAATTTAGTCAGGAAAAAACTCATTTAATGATAATAATATTTCATCTCAGAATTCCAGAACATAATTCTAGGTTTAAAAGATGATGAAACATAACTGTTAGCCTATGAAAAATATGAGAGTGAATGTGAATGTGAATTGTGGAAGTGTCAGAATACTGAATGTATTATATATACACATAATTTCTTTATACATGATAAAAATTGATTTTCAGAGGTTGATGTAAGTTTGGTTTAATGACAGATATTAACAGATTAAAAATGCAAACAGAAGATGTAGTCACAGATCCTTTATTCAAACAATGACCGCGGTCAACAATTCACACACGTGTCTTCTCTGAGCTCTCTGATCTACTAGTAACAATAAAAATATGGCTGCTTGTTCACCAGAACCTAAAACAGCGCCCCCTAGTGGAAGTTGATAAAAACTCTCCTGCCTAAGGGGAACAACTCAAAATACTTACTTAACAGTTGATATTAATTTAAAAAATTCTCAGGGTCAGTTCAGTTGGTTGGGGTACATTCTGTTTACGCTGCCTGGCAGAACGCTCTTTCACTCAACTTTGTCAAGGCACTAGGTAGGTAATTGATAGCATTTTACCAATATTTGAAATGGCTAAATTTTAAATAACCAAGAGTGTTTTGCCTATTAGTGTGCTTAGAGCATCACTCCACTGGTCAGTGGGATGATTAGTAAAAAAACCATTGGGGAAGTAAGGTCTGAGCGGTAAGTGCTTTTATAGAAAGCGCCCCTTCTTGGGAACCTCACTATTTAAGTCCCCACTGAACAAAAATGCTTGCAAAAACATGTGCAATCAATTGCAGTAAAAATATAAGGCCTATTAAAGAAGAGTAAGAAGAAAGAGTCTGGCTCAAAACCTCCATTTCAAATGGAAATTCTAGGGGTCTTCTTATACACCCAGTGGCCTTGTATGCCAACATATATGGTATATTTTTTAGTAAGTAGGCAACAGCTTTATGAAAAAAGATTCAGCTGAGGGTCTCCATAATGATTTAGTCCAGTCTCTATGCTCTACATACAATATCTTATGACTTTCACAAAACGTGTGATGAACAACAGGTGAAGGGGATGATTTCTATTCTTACCTCTGCTCTGGAGGTAAAGAGTTCTCCTGTAAAATCTTGTACTCAACTTTCAGTCCCACCACTTCTCCTGAGAATGACAAACATAGCTGCGTCTCCATCCCTTGAATTTGGCAGCAAATATAAATGTCATGGATCAAAACCTGAAAACCACCAAAACATTACTATTATAAGTAGCAGTAGTAAGTAAACACCAGAAAGGTACAAAATATAGTTACATCTATTGAGGAAGATTTTGAAAAAAGTAATTTATCTGTCTTAGTCCACATCAAACAAATAATTTCAGAGAGAACCCAATGAGATACTGAAGGCATGATTTCTTAATTTTTCTACTTCCTTCCAACAAAGTTAGAACAATTATACAGATTTGTGGTGAGTCGAAGCGGAGTTGTCCCCCGTGATTAAGGGTAGTTCCTTAATTCCACACATGGTCTCATAACCTTTGCTTCCTCACGTAGAAACAGCCAATCAAAGACCAGCAATTAATCATGTGACAGGGGCGAGATTTGAATCAGCCTCTTCTTTCACCAGTTGCCGAAATGTAAAGACGTGTTACGCAGCTCTCCTGATTTCCGCCCACCCACGCAGTATCTCATGCATACCCCAAGCAGGCAGAGTGTTAAAACAATCCAGAACAAAATAAGAAAATTCCCTTTTACATACATCATTTTTATTATAACTGTGAACTCTTTCATACACAAAACAAATATATCCAAACAAAGGACTCTTACATATTTACACACATACACATTTTATTAATATAACTGTGAACTCTTTCATACACAAAACAAATATACCCGAACAAAGGACTCTTACATATTTACACACATACACAGACAATGGACTTTTGCATATGCTCACACACACCCAAACTAAATTTCCACTCTTAAATAAATGAATGAACGAAAATGTTTGTGTCTTTCTGGATTGTTTTTTCGTCTTTCTCTCGTTGCTAATTACTTTTCCTGCCATTGATTGTATCTAAATGGAGTCAATTTCAACCAACCTTTTAAAAACCAGTATTATGGAGAAATATAAATGCATTCAAGCTGGCGTGCCTCAAAATCGTTCCTCCATAAGAAGGCTGAATTCGCTTCTTTCCCTCCACAAATCTTCCGGGTGCTAGCAACAAATAACCCTCCATAGATTCATTCCTGTCTGTCTGTTTGTCCATCAGTCTATCTATCTGTTTTTACACACACTATCTCCAAAAGTTCTCAATGAATTTCAATGAAATCTTGTGGACGAATAGATCCTGGGATACACAAAAAGTGATTAAAACTTTGACCGAATCCATGAATTCTTTTACAGTTACCTCCCGTGCATCTTAACTATATGCCCACACAATATCTCCAAAAGTTCACAATGAATTTCAATGAAATTTTCTGGAAGGGTAGGCCATGGGGTAAGGAAGAATTGTTTAAATTGTGTGGCAGATCCATTTTTTTAAAAGTTTATCTCCCCTGCATCGTAGCTATTTGGGGGCGGATCCAGGAAATTATTTTGATCAAAATATATTTTTTTCATACATTTATGTATTCAGTCATGTTTTATGCATACAATATCTTTAAAAGTTCACAATGAATTTCAATGACATTTTGAGGGAGGGTTGGCTGCTAACACGTGGCTTGGCCTCAACTTGACCAGAACACAGAGACAAAGGAAAGTTTTCCGTTGAGATCTATTCGATCTATTCCACTTATAATTATTTTTTCCTCAACATATATAATAAAGCTCCACTTATAATTATTATAATTATCAAGTGTTGAGCCGTTTTTGATTAAATATTATCAAGTGTTGAGCTGTGTATATATATATATATATATGAAATCAAATTATGGATAA